>VMDO01014465.1:29711-54588 GCA_007922755.1 Pedetes capensis | reverse complement strand
ATTATATTAACATTAATTTACCTCGAATTGTCTATTCTTCAAAAATTTTAACCTCATATCATTTTGAAAGATATTTTTAAATAAACAATACCTAATCACAATGTTTTCTTATCTCTTTTATAAATTTTCTAAGAATTTAATGGCTTTCTATTGTATTTTATAATCTAGATATATATCTGATCATCAATTTAAATTTTGCATAAGTTAAAACAGCGCTAAAGTATTACCTAAAACTAAATATTATATTCTAAAGAACTGAAATATACTAAAATATATTTATACCATACGATATTTATATTTTATTGTATTTATGGTTATATTACATGTTACATTAAAACAAGTGCCATTAACATATTGGTTTTCTTTTCTTTTCTTTTTTTTTTTGTATGTTCGTCTGTTTGTTACAGTATTTGGAGTTGAACCCAGGGCACACTTTGAAAATGCTCTCCTGCTGGGCTGCAACTCCAGCCTATTTTTTTATTTGTTATTTAGAGTCAAGGTCTTGCTAAATTATGCAGGCTGCCTCTACCCTCGAACTTGTGATCTTTATGACTCCACCTCCTGAGTCACTGGGATTACTGTCCCACCACCCCTGGCCACTCATTATGTCTTTACAAGTATTTTCTATGCTTTAAGATAATTTTTCTAGATTGTGAGCAAAAATATCCTATAAATGATAAATGTTGTTACCAATATTTTGAAATATCTCTTTAGAGCGCAGAAATACTTTAAAAATGAAATAAATGTATTAAGATACTATTTAGCATAAATTCTTTTCACTTTGGAAAGAGAATTTCTTTTGGATTTTTGTCATGACATCCAAAAAAGCAGGAGGAACAGTTCAGTCCTATGATTTAGGAAAGTCTTGCTGGAATGAGTGCTCTTTGGTTATACTGTTTATTCCTTCAGTGCTGGATCCCAGAGTCAGTGGTTTAATTGTGTCGATGACTAACTTCCATTGTGCAAAGAACTTAATTACATACTGTGGTTCAGTTTCTATTTTGCCAGGCAGTCATTCATCCATAAAAGAATGCTGTAGAAAGTAAGTGGTAAAATGCAAAAGAAATTGAAAGCACATGATCATAGTCAGGAGGCAAATAAGTACTTTTCAAGGAAAAGCCAGCATGCTTTAACCAGTAGCTGGATTGCATTCCTAAGACAAAGAAGAGTTGGCATCCCAAAGGAAATATTTTGTAATTTCACTTAGTGATTAACATTATAAAATTATTTGAACTACTTTTGCACTTTCAGTTACTGATGAATTACTGAAATTCATCAAGCAAGAGTAGAATGTTTTTACAGTCATAGAATTAAAAGAAATATATATTGCATTTTGGAGATATTCTCACTATATTTTTTGTTGTGAAATAATCATTTTAACTTTTAATTTTTGATAGTGGCTCCTTGGGAAGTGAAAGGACAGATTTGTAGTGACACTGGGTTAAGGTAGGGAAAACTGAAAGATTTGAGTAAGTTTCTAAAATTTCATACTGCTTTACATAAACTTTGTGTCTAGTTTATAATACAATAGACACAATCTTGAAAATATTAAGTGTTCTATCTGATCGTATTGGCTTCAAATCATAAATGAAAATGCCTCATTTAAACAGAAAAATTTAATCTAAGTATGAGAAATATTTCCTAAAGGAGACTTCCTGGGGTTAGGAGATACAATGTACCCTGTAATTCATAATTACTTTATGGCATTCATTGTTTTTTATTTTAGTAAAAAGACTAAAATTTAGCACAATTTCATTCCAGGTGCTGTTGTTTAACAGTTTATATTTATCATTTAATTTTGTGTTAAAATCTGGGAGAACTGAAAAAAATGTTTTATTTCATTTTCTCTAACGTTGTTATGTCTTCAAACAAATGTAGATACAATAAAATAAGTTCCTGTAATTGTCACATGCTCTGAAAGGGGAAGGACATGAGAGGGACAAATTTGATGTGACAGAAGAAGCATTCATAAAACACAGGCAGTGGAGCATAAAGGGTAGAAACTGACTTGGCTGTCACATAGGCCTAGGGTTTGAATTCCAACTCTGCCACATACTGGTTGTGTGACCTTGGCTAATGTAATGCCTCTAAACTTCTGTTTTCTCATGTGTGAACCCACAATAATTTATGACATGTATTTTGCAGGACTGATGTAAGTATTACATGAGACAATATACATACAATGCTTCTCACATAGTAAAAGCTCTGTTAAGTGTAGGCTGAACATCATCGAAGCAGTGGGTAGATAGTAAATTCTGGCAATTCTATGCTGCAGTTACCCATGACCCTCCTCATAAAGTACGTTAAGAACAATAAACTTGTATCCAGATGATGTATAGAATCAAAGTTCTTCTTGTCCTTGAAGTCACTTCTATTATTCTATTAATGAATCCATACATTTACCTGTAGACTACAAGAGTTTTGAGTTTAGTCTTAGTATAAATCAAAAGGATCAATTTGGGTATATATTCTCTATAAATTTATAAAATCTCTCTAAGTGGGTGAGCAAGATATTGCCTGTTCTTTTTGGTAAATTATCCCATGAGATGAAGATGACATTTAAAAAACAGTGAGCTTACTGATTGTATAGAAGACTCTGACATGTATAAATTTGAGTATTGGAGTTTTGGTGCTGAGAACTGTGAACTAGTCTCTTTAATCTTAGTATTCATAAAGGATTAAAGTTCACAAATTTAGAAGTAATGAGGAAAAACTGAAAGTAACACTTCAAATAAGCATTCTGATAACAATCCAAACATTGGAAAAATTGAGAAATTACAATTATTTTGGTTGAAGATAAGAAATAAAATATGATCATAATTACTTGCAAATTTATTACTAAGTATTTAATAAAATCATACAAAATAATTGTATATCTGAAATTACACTCAATCATTGATGAAGAATAACTGCCCTAAACATAAAAGACATCTACAATCAAGAAAGTTCCCTAAGCATGATAAAGAAATGACCCTTAACATTTTTAAAATCACAAAATGTAAAATGTAAGAGTTTAGGGACAGGAGAAATAATACCATTTAAAATTTTGATTCTCCCCTTTGAACCTTTGCTTTGTTAGAAATTAGTCCATCTCCACACCATAATTAAATTATAACTCTGCATAAAGAAAAAGAGGTAAAGTTAAAAGGAGGTAGAATTCATATTTACTAAATGAGGAAACAAATCATAAATTCATGTTAAGCTTGAGATTGGGACAGATACATTGATTTATTTAAAAATCCATGGTAGACCTACAGCAAGGTAACCATAGGATAATCCTCATTATAGATCAATATTAACCTTTAATTCTATTGAAGAATATGAAGATTACTTCAGAAATAAAAACAGAATAGAAGTAGGTGAGGCTCATTTGCTCTAATACAGATCCACATTGCCATGAAAGACACAGATCACAAGACGACTCTCCAGGGAAAATTTACCAAAGTCATCATCTAATCATATAATTAGTATAAGTAGGTCACGAAAATCCTCAAGACACTTGCCCTCTAGAAAGTCTGACCTAGAAGAACCCTCTCATTGCCTTTTTTAAAAAATACTGTAGTGATTTAGAGCTGAGTATATCACTGAGTACATCAAATGGAAATTGAGAGTGAATGAACAAGTAAACTTTATGGACCTAATATCACTAGATGAAAGGTCCTCAAGATAAATGAGTTTGGCTTCTTTTAACCCACTAGGAATAATTCTGTTTGAAGTCTTAGTTTGTCTATCAAAAAATTTGTGACATTGACAGAAAAATAAGTACAAAACAAGCTTGATATCAACAAAAAGTTTCAGATTTTTTTTTAAACTCTCATTTCCCCCTATTTAATCCACCTTGAATTACTAAAGAAAAAAGAAAACTAATGAATTACCAGAGAAGTGCTTTAAGTGCTGATAGCATAGGGGAAAAAACTGGTTTCTTTTCTTTCAAAGAATGCATTTATTAAAAAATCTGTAAGATATGTTTTAAATGTACACCCACACAGCCAGACAACCACTGCTACCACAAAGAAGGAAAATGGTCCCAAAGTGACTGGAACAGAAATCTTTGCACATCCTGCAGAAAGCTGGGGCCTTTCAACATATTTGTGGCTTCACTGCAGGAAGCAGACTCTTATTTGTTGATGAAGCTATTATGTAGTTATGAAGCATTACACTTTTCACTGAAGCTATGCAATTTTTTTAAACTCTTGGTTAAAATGCACTAAATTTAAATTCTTCATCAAAAAGGGGGAAACCAAAGAATGAGATCAATCTCCTACTTAGTTTTGTAGGAAAAGTTGCCACCTCCAAGATCAGAGGACACAATATGTTTCCATTTATAATTTTTTCATGTTTAAATCTTGGCTGTGAAAAGCCATGTCCCTTTAAGTTGGTGGGATTTGGCACAGGAAGCAGTGAATTGTCACTATTTCTTTCTCCCAATGATTTGAATAACTCAGTTGCTTCTGTACAGCAGAAATGCTAAAGCTCTAAATTTTTCTATAATCATATATATATATATATATATATATATATATATCCTCCCATCTAAAATATATGATATGATTATGACTCTGAGAATAAATGGTTTTAAACACTTTTCACATTATTTCTAACAGTAGACTAGAGAGAGGAATATTTTTATTCTTTTCTATTACATGATTTGGTATGTTATAATAAAATATGATCTTCAAAATATGAAGGTTCTTTCTGGCAGAACTTTAAGTTATGTCTTCTACTGTGGAATGTGATATGTTAATTAAAATATGGACATACGAATTTTTCAGTGCACCATAAATATTATATTCATATATAGTTTTATAAGCAGTGATATATGTGTGCAGGTATGTGAGTGTGTGTGAATATTTACAATATATTTAGAACTGGAGAAATTGTTTAACAGATTGAATTGGACTTTAAAGTATGTGGAAGATGTTATATTTGCTTGTTCATGGGAAGATTGTAGTATTTCTTGTACATGGGAAGATTGTATTTCCCTCCTGCCCTGGAATTAATTATGGCCCTGGACTTTGCTTTGACAATATAATTTCCCTTTAAGAGCTGTTGCATGATTCTCCTTTTTTTGCTTACTTCTCAGAACTATGAAGATATGTGTGTCAGGTGCACCAGTTACAGAATGCTGGGTCCTCTCTACCAAGCTGCTACATGGAGGAGAGTTGACTTGGACAGCTGTTCAGACCCACAGCAGATATTTGTATAAGAAAGAAAAAGCACCTTTGTAGTGTTGAGGATCTGATACTTGCATATCATATATTATGGAAGATTAATTCAGTCTGGTATAATCTTTAACAGTGATTTCCAAATGTTTGAAATTGCAATCATCACCATTAAATTTTTCTGTGCATCATAAATATGAATTATATATATTTACAAATGGCATAGCTTATTATCTTACTTATGTAATTTCTGTATTGTAAAATATAGTCAAGGAGTAAAAATGAAAAATGGTACATTTTTTAAAAATAGATTTCTAATACTTTTCTTGCACTCCACAGTAGTATCCCCACCCCTTCAATGCCTGCATCTTACTTTGCTAATCACTGATCCAGAATTTAATGAGACATAAAATTGATATACAGAGAATCAAGGGAAATTTTCACTACAAGATATAAAGAGACTTTATAATTGTAGATTATAATCTTTAAATCTCCTCTCTACAGGGCAATGCGTTTCACAGTATGGCAGATACTTTCTTTGAACAACATCAATCATAATTTCTGAAGGGCCTAAGACTCTGTATTTGCTAATTTCTGGACATGATCCTTGTAAATTGCAAGGTGAAAGAAACTTTTACTTTAAAGTGCTATGAAATAAAACAGCCAAGTTTTGCTCTCTGTTGCCAACACTTGAAGGTGATATTATTGGGATTATTGACATTTTTGAGTATTGACTCTCTGTTGTTGCTGTTGTTGTTTGGTGCCATGGACTTGGGCCCGACTCAGAGCGACCTTATGTACAGTATAACAAAACACTACATGACATTGTGCCATGCTGGGCACTATGTTAGTACTTCTCTGCTATTTATTAGTTTTCAACTGATTGTTTTGGGAATGGGCTCCCAAGCCTGCAGCACCCAGAATTCCCAGGCTGTCTCCCATTAAGGGACTAACCAGGCCTGACCCTGCTTAGCTTCCTAAATTTAACAGGATCAGATGCCAGTGTGGAATGGCTGCAGGCTCTCTATCATTGTTAGTAATGGCTCATTTGAAGCTGAAGCTCAAAGAGAATTCTATGTAACCTGACTTTGTTCCAAAATAATCTCAATTTAAAAATAATTTAAAGAAGAAATAAAAAGATGTCCCAATCCAAGCTCATCAAAACATTTTATGCAGTGACAGCACAACATAACACTGTGAAGCTTGAAGGTAAGATATATATGAAAAACACAGCAAGTCATTATTGGGACATATAAACTGTTTTTAAAATGGCAGTTATTTCAAAAACACTTCACTGCTAGTCATTGTTAACCAATCCCATATTTTATTGGCTTGAAGAAATAACATCACAAATGTTTCAGTCATCATATTTTATTTATAAGATTTAAGATTTAATTGGAATTATAGGTTCAATATTTTGTAATAAGTCTGCAGCCATAGCACTGTGGTGTCTGATTCTGTCAGATCTCAGAAGCTAAGCAGGGTTGGGCCTGGTTAGTACTTGGATGGGAGACTGCCTGGGAACACCAGATACTGTAGGCTTGGGAGAAGGACCTGGTACCCCACTCCCAAAAATCAATCTGTCATTGAAAATCCTATGAATAGCATGAATAGCAGAGAAACACCAAATAGTGTTTTGCCTGTTGTACATAGGGTCACTATGAATTGGACACTGACTCTGCGACCCCTAACAATAACAACAACAATTTTGTAATATGATTGCTCATCAGCCAAAAGTTTCGGAGATGATTCAAAGAAAAGTTGTCAGATTCAATGCAATTAAATTTTTCCTCTCATTGTGTATAAGTTATTCTCTGTCCTAAATAATTTACCCAAATGAATCAAGTCCATCTTTTCCAAACATTAGGATCTCATTTAGCAAACTATACAATGTAGATTAGTAAATGGTTCTCGAAACCTATGATGATATTATTGTCTTTTGATTGTGATGTTAAATTCAGTGGCTAATTTTATAGATACAAAATATTAGTAATAAGAATTCTCTTAATTTTCAGATTTCACTATCTCAGGTGACAAAGAAGATGTGCTACAGAAACTTACGTAGTGAGTATAATGAATCACAACCTTGAAATGGTGAGATGAGTCTAGGGTAACATAGAGGCCAACAGCTCATTGAGTTAAAATGTAGGAACATTGCCCTTTACTGGTTTTAATTAAAAGACTTGTTAGTGCAAATGACAACATACAGAAAGAACTTTAAGCACATACATGGTATCCTTATCATTAAGGATTCTTATCATTAAGATTTGTTCTATCTCAGCCCAGCTTGGAGTGTACATTTGTAATCCTAGCACTTAGGAGGCTGAGGCAGGAGGATCAAAAGTTTGAGGCCAGCCTGGGCTACCTCAAGAAATCCTGTGTCAAAAAATATGTTATTTACTATTGTGTTCTCTTAAAGTTTGTCAAGAATTTATCAGTCAAATTGGGATCAACTCCACATAAATTTGCTGTATGTAGTTTGAGATTACGGAGAAAGTAACTTCAAGATACATTTATAAGATCTCTTCCCAGCAAGGGGCTGAAATAAATGGTATTTTTAAAACAAATTCAAGAAGCATCTGATCTTCTTTCTTTCATTTATTTAACAATCTGGATAAATATTCTTGTCCTCACCATCAACTGAATGAGGGATATCCCTGAGGAGGACCATAACCTAAGGTCCATTCAATTTTGGTTTTATTTGTAATTGTGTGACACATTCTTTTTTGTGTGTGTGTGATGCTTAGGGGTTAGATTCAGGGCCTTGCACATGGTGTTTGCAAGTGCTGTACCACCAGCTAAACTGTACTCCAGCCCATTTTTAATTTTTATTTTGAGTCAGGGTCTCGCTATGTTATATGTAGGCTGCCTCTGGCCTCAAACTCATAATCCTACTACCTCTGCCTCCTAAATTACTGGGAGGCAGTGAGAAAACTACCTTGGGTTCCAGTGTGAGGGATATACCAGGTAAAGGATGTTAGCCACTTTTTTTTATCACAGTCAGGTGATGTCAAGGACAGAACACAGATGTGTAAAAAAAAAAACAACAACAAAAATGGATGAGAGCTGGTATACAAGTCTATCCATGCCAGAAAACCTGAAGATACATACTTTGCTCTGTCTGATGGGTCACCTTAAATCAATGGGCTAGTTCTACTATGGTAGCTCTATCTCACATGATCCCACTAAATAAGTCGTGGGGCCATGGGATAAGCACACAGATATCTTTGAGGCTTTTTTGAACTCATGACTGAGGAAGAGGGTTGAAGAGGACCCTGAAGGGAGAGACTCAGGACAAAGTCCAGTGAGTCTTATTGTTGTTGTTGTTGTTGTTGTTGTTGTTAGGTGCCGTCGAGTTGGTATCCGACTCATAGCGACCCTCTGTACAACAGGGGAAACACTATTGTCAGTGCTTCTCTGCTGTTCATAGGGTTTTCCATGGCAGATTGATTTTTGGGAGGGGGCTGCCAGGTCCTTCTCCCAAGCCTACAGCTTCTGGTGTTCCCAGGTGGTCTCCCATCCAGGTACTAACCAGGCCCAACCCTGCTTAGCTTCTGAGATCTGACGGGATCGGATGCCACAGGGCTATTGCTGCAGGCAATGAGTCTTATTATATGTCACATTTTCATTTTAACTGAACCCAAGCACTAGCAAGGAGCTTAGAAAGTTTTGGAAAAGGTAGTCTGAGGCACAGGGAGCACCTGACTGGGATCTGGAGCAGAGATATCATGTGTCTGGACTTAGGGGTGGTATTGATCTGAATGAAAGTCTCCTGAGTCACTCTTTTGAATATGTATATTTCTTACTTCATCTCAGATATATTGAAACAGAATGATCTGTGGATGGATACCAAAATTTATGTTTGACAAGCTCCTTGGTTACTCTTATGGACAATAATATTTGAGAGCATCTGATCTGTTATGGTTTGAACATGACAATCCTCCACAGGCTAGTACGTTTAAACATTTGATTCCCAGTTGGTGACACTAATTTGGGAGATTGTAGAAATTTGAGGAGGGGGAGACCTGGCTAGAGGAAGGTCACTGGGAGCCAATCTTTGGGTATTTATTACATCTGGCTGCTTTCTGTCTCTGCTTCCTATCTGCTTTGATGTAAAACATTGTTCTCTACCACATTCTCTGGCCTGCATGATGTCCTGCCTGAACACATGAGACCAAATGAACATGGACTGAAACCCCTGAAACCATGAATCAAAATAAATCTTTTCTTTCCTAGGTTGTTTCTGTCAGGTATTCTGGTCACAGTGATGCAAAGAACTATAGGATACCTAACACAATAGAGTGGATTCAAATGGAAAGCCAGGATCTTTAACAATTTAGGGTTTCTGAGTATCAACAGATGACCAACAGACTAGGTAGAACCATTTTCTATTTCCCAGACTATCTTTCACTTTCATATATTTACCCCTTTGTTCATTCTAATCCCTTTGAATGGATTATTTTTTGAACATTATATGAGCATTGAACTTCAGCTTATGCTAATATCATGTCTCCTATAATGACTATGTTTGTATGTGTCTTTTATATTGTTTTTATTTTTTATGTCTGTATTTCCTTTCAGATTTGACCTCTTGAATGCATGAAAGCCATGATTTATTTCATAGCTTAATCATTTTGCTACATTACAGGTATTAAACGAACAGATAAAACATAATGCAAATTCAGGTTCTACCTTTCCATTCTCGTTTCACATCAATAAATCTTGCAGAAAGAGTACAGGCCTACTTTAGTAGAGCCATTTATTTCTAAAGCTAAATCATTCCTAAAATAGAGTGTAGACAGACAGGAGATCCACAGCCTATGAATTGAAATGAACAAAATGCATCCAGTTTTAGATCAAGAGCAATCAACATCACAGAGTGATTTAGCTTAAGAAAAATGCAAATCTTGATGTCCCATTAGTGCTACTAAATAAGGTGTCTTCTGATAGTAGAAGCTGATCTAATGCAAGAGAAAGTGGCTCATGTATAGTTAATCCAAGTCTGAGGTAAATAAATAGACTTCTTTTGGTTCCGAATGAATTTGTTAGATGCATTCATATATAAACTGAGTAAGGCACAGAATTGATACTTCAATTCACACAACTTGTGAATAAGTCAGCCTATGTGGTAGAATCTGAGAGATAAAGCTGTGATCAAACATTTCTTACAAATTTGGCCCAAATTTGTAAGTCACTTGAAGGGAAGGTAAGCTGTGTTGAGCCTAGTAATTTATCATCGAAAATTATTATGAAAATTCTAAGTCCCTCAGGAACCTTGAATGTGATGAAAAGTTATAGTAAAAGAACACTAAAAATGGTTGGTACTCACTTCAGTAAGGGGAAGACTAAGAGTGATTGAGTCCTAGTCTGTGTAACTCCATAGTTTAAAGTTGAATACAAGTATAAACTGAACCAAATGGGTGAGTAGTAATTCACATGTGTTCCTACAATTACATTTTTAAATTGAAAATTCATTTCCCTCAGGATTATCTCAAATGTGTCCACATATCAGAAACTGAATACCAAAGCTTCACAAAAACAAGATTTGCTTTTCTCTGAACTGTGAAGGTGATTGAGACCCTGGACAAATTCAAAAGTAAAATGGAAAAAAAAAACCATTTTATTCTGTGTTCATTTAATAGAAGCCTAGCAGAGTGATTTTGAATTATAGGCTCACATGTATTTTTGTCTTGAGTTCATTGTCCTTTTCAGTAAAGAATTGCACCCATAGCTTCTGAAAACTGAGCAGCTGGTTTCAGTTGATTGATGGGTATGTTTTATGAAAACAACGAACTGCAAATGAGCTAGCTTATTGCAGTTGGTTCTGTTTCATTCACTGTCTTATGCAAAGGTTCCATCTGTAGCAGTGACAGTCACCAAAACTGTAACCTCCTTCTTGAGCTCTGGAAGACATTACACATTTCTGGAAGAACTTTCTTTCACTTAAACTCTTTTCTACTAAATATACTTTCCGGATGTCTTAAGAAAGAAAAGCCCTGGTTGTAAGGAAGTACCCCTTTTCTCTGAAATATTGACAGATATTTCTGTCAAATTAGTGATTTCTGTGTCTTCTCAATTTATCCAATAAATCATTCTTGAGCCCCTCTTCTCTCTGCATGAGACAAGAGGTGCCCAGAACAAAGTTCTTACCCCCAGTGGGCTCTGGTTTAATGGGAAGACAGGTAATAAAGTGAGATTAATGCATTTCAATGTACAATATTTTCAATTTAATATGAAGAAAAGTCAAGGAGTTTATTGGAGTGAAGAGAGACCTGGCAAGAGAAGAGAATTTTTTTCCTCAAAAATTAATCAATTTTTATTGTGATTCTACTTACAATAGTTATGTTATGGAATCAAACTAGGTGGACATCAGTAGATGAGTGGACAAAGCAAATGTGAGATATACATACACAATGAAGTTTTATTCAGCCATAAAGAAGAATGATCCCAGCCTGTGATGCACATCTGTAATCCTATAAACACTAGAGGTTGTGGTAGGAAGATCTGCAAGTTCAAGACCAGAGACAGCCTGTGCAACTTGGTAAGACCTTTTCTCAAAATGAAAAAAAAAAAAGTTAAAATAGGGCTTGGAGTGCAGCTCAATGGTAGAATACTGAAAAGAGAAAGAAAAAGAAGGAGGTATTTGCACAAAAATGGAAAGAAATGGAGATCATCATGTATGTTAAGTGAATAAACCAGTACAAATATTACAAGTTTTCTCTCTTATGTGTGATGTCGGGGGGAAAAAGATATAACATGAAAGTAAAAGGAAGACTATTAGGGAAGAAGAAAAGGGAGAGGTGAGGAGATGAGCAAAGATAATAGTGTGAATACGATCAAAGTACATCGATATGCACATATAGAAATGCCATAATAAAACACCTTATTTGTACAATTGAATATATATTTTAAAAATTGATCAGAAAAAGCTCACTGAGATGACATTTAATAAATTATGATTAATAAATGGGAGTAACCCAGCCCATATTTAAAGGAAGAGAATCTAAGCAGAAGAAAAAGCAAGATGAGTAGCCTTAAACTTCTCTTTCTTTCCCTTTCTCTCTCTCTTTTTCTTTCTTTCTTTCTTTTTCTTTCTTTCTTTTTCTTTTTCTTTCTTTCTTTCTTTTCTTTCTTTCTTTCTTGTCTTCCTTCCTTCGTGCCTTCCTTTCTTTCTTCTTTCTTTCTTCTTTGAAATTCAAAACAATCAATATGAGTGAAATGAGGTGAACATATGGACACATAAGGGAAGCAATTTGCCTTTTCAGCCAACTAGGTAAGTGATGAACTTGCAATATTTAGAACACATCCTGGAAGAATACATCTATTAACTAGTGAATTTCTGAAATCTATAAAATGGTTTAAAAATAACAATAAATACAATGTGTTAGGCATATTAACTGTGGCAATACAGGTAAATACTACCCAAAGTAGCATAAGTCAGAATTTTCTTTCTTTTTAAGGCCGACAGCTTCTGGAAGTGTTAGATAAATGTTGGCGTTATTCACTTATTACACAAATTCCCTTAACATTACAACTAATCTAAGTGTTTCTGCTATGGGTGAGACATCTGATTTTATTTCAAAATCTTGAGTTACACACAGTCTCAATATTAACTTAAACAGACATATAATTGAGAGAATGTCATGTTTATGTTAAATTCTCAATGACAATTGAGATATAGAGTGTGGTAAAACATAGAAAGAATTTTTTTTTTTTATTTGCAGTACTTAGGAGTTCAACCCTGGGCTAACATTCTACCACTGAGCTGTGTCCTTAACACCTCCCTCCTTTTAAATTTGAAACAAGGTCTTGCTAAGTTGTGCAGGGTGCCTCTTGCCTTGAAATAGAGGTCCTTCTGCCTCTGCCTCCCAAGTAGCTGGAATTAAAGGCATGGGCCATGGCACCAGCTCATTACTCTTTTAAAGCATAACAGTAGTTTTGTTGGTTTTATTCTATTTCCTTTCTTTTGTCTATTTCATTAATATCTGCTCTAATCTGTATATTTCTGTCTTTCTACCTCCTTAGGATACAGTTTGTTCTTCTTTTGCTAGTTCATTGAATTTTAATGGCACCATTGATTTCTTTTAGCCTAATTATTTATAGGTATTAATTACTTCCTTAGCACTCTTTTCACTGTGTACTCTGAGTCTTAGCTTGTTGTATTTTTGTTTTCATTTGTCTCTAAATATTTTCTAATTTAATTTGTGATGACTTTGATTCAGTAGTGATTTAAGAATGTGTTATTTAATGTCCAAAAATTTATAAATTTTCCAGTTTTCCTTTCATTATTCATTTATCCTATTGTGGTCAGAGAAGATATAGTAGATAATACCTAACTTTTAAAATCTGTGAGATTTTAATCTCACAGAGTTAATTTGTAGATTAACATATGGTCTATCCTGGAGAAAATTTCATGTATATTTGTAAAGAGTGTGTTCTTTGCTGCATTATATATGATTAAGTGTATATAGGTTAGATCCATAGCCTGCAGCCATACCACTGTGTCATCTGATCCCCTCAGATTTCAGAAGCTAAGCAGGGTCAGACCTGGTTAGCACTGGGGTGGGAGATTGCCTGGGGATACCTGGTGCTGTAGGCTTGGGAGAAGGACCTGGTAGTACACTCTTAAAAAACTATCAGCCATTGAAACCCCTGTGAATAGCAGAGAAACACTCACAATAGTGTTTCGCCTATTGTACGTAGGGTCGCTATGAGTTGAACACTGACTCCACTGGCACCTAACAACAGCAACATTAGAGTCCTATTTAGGAAATCTTTGCCTATGCTTACATCTCAGTCTTTTCTTTGTGTTTTCCTCATGTAGTTTTAAATGTTTACATCTAAAATTAAGATTTTGGATTCATTTTGGGTTGAGTTTTGTATAAGGTGAGAGATAGGGATTTAATTTCAGTCATTCACACATGGATGTCCAGTTTTCCCAGGTCTTTTGTTGCAAGGGTTGTCCAGAATCAGAGAATCTTCAGATGGCTGAAGTTGTGCATGCTTGTTTTCTGGGTCCTATATTAAATTCCATTGGTTCATTTCTCTCTCTCTCTCTCTCTCTCTCTCTCTCTCTCTCTGTCTGTCTCTCTCTCTCTGTCTTTCTCTCTCTCTCTCTCTCTCTTCCTTTCCTTCCGGTGACATGATGTTTTTATTAATATGGCCCTCCAGTATAATGTGAGATTGGGTGCTGAACTATTTCCAGTACTTTTCTTTTTTTGCTCAGGATTTCTTTGGCTATTTGGGGGCTTCTATGCTCCTATATGAATTTTGTGATCTTTTTTCTATTTCTGTGAGGAATGTCATTGGAATTTTGATGGGGATTGCATTGAATATATAGAGCATTTTTGGTAATATGACCATTTTTGTAATATGAATTCTGCCAATCCATGACATGGAGATCTTTACTTCTTCTAATGTCTTTCTTCAATGTCTTAAAGATTTCACTGTAGAGGCCTATTATATCCTAGGTCAGGTTTATTCCTAGGTATTTTATTTAATTTTGAGGCCATTGTGAATAGGATTGTGTTCTTGACTTCTTTTTCATCAAGTTCATTATTGATGTTAAAAAACAGTTACTGATTTTTAAATGTTGATTTTATATCCTGCTACTTTGTCCAATTATTTTTATCAGATGTAAGAGACTTCTCATGAATTTTTATGGTCTTTTAAGTATACAATCATATCTGCAAAAAAGGTATAATTTGACTTTCTGCTTTACTATTTGTATCTCTTTTATTTCTTTATCTTGTCTTATTGCTCTGCCTAAGTTTTCAAACACTGTACTTAATAACAGAGGTGAGATTGGATACATTTGTCTTCTTCCTGACTTTACAGGAAATGCTTTTGGTATAATGTTGGTTATAGGTTTATCATCTATGGCTTTTATTATACTGAAATATAATCCTTCCATTAATTCTCACATGTGAATCCAATCTGCACATGAGTCTAATCTCCATTAGATTCTGTATCCCTCTAAAATTGTTAAAATGGTATGAATTAGATTCAAGAATATACAGTAATTTCTTCAGAGCCAGGAACCATCGCATATACATGTAACCCCAGCCACTTTGGAGGCTAAGAAAAGAGGATAGCAAGTTTGAGGTCAGAAGCAGCCTGGGCAACTTAGTGAGATGGTGTCAAAGATAAAAATAAAAATAAAGGGGTGGGGGTGAAGTTCAGTGGTAGAGGACTTGCCTAGAATGTACAAGGACCTAGATTCAACTTCCCAGTATTTAAAAAAATCTTCGTGGTGTTTACCATGAAGGTATGATGAATTTTGTTAAAGGCTTGTCCTGCATTATTTAAAATGATCTTGTGATTTATTTCATTGACTCCAGCTATGTGTTACATCATGTATATTAATTTGCATATGTTGAAGCATTCATGAATCCTTCAAATAAAACTAAAATAAAACTAATTTGATCATGGTATATGACATTTTTAATGTGCTAATTTTTATTTCAAATATTTCACTAGGATTTTTTGCCTCTATGTTCATTAAGGATATTGTTTTATAGCTTTCTTTTTTATTCCATCTTCAACTGGATTTGGTGTCAAGGTAGTATGGTTTTATAGGATGAATTTGGTTATATTCCTTTCCTTTCTATGCTATGGAATAGTTGAAGGAGTATTGTGGTTATTCTTTAAAGGTCTAAAATGTGTTAGGAGCATTGTGGGTTATTCTCTAAAGGTCTAAAATGCAGTAGGGTCTTTTACTAATTCCTTTGGTTTAATTTTGATAGGTCATATATGTCTAGATATTTATCCATTTATTCTAGATTTTCTAATGTATTAGAACATGAATTTTCAAAATAATTTGTAATTACTCACTGTATTCCAATGGTATCTATTGTAATATCTTCTACATTGGCTTTTACTTTTATTAAAGTGGGTCTTCTCTTTCTGTTACTTAGTTTGACTATGAGTTTGCCAAACTCTTTTTATCTTTTCAAAAAACAAACTCTATCTTACTGACCTTTTGTATTGTTTTTCTATAATCTGCTTCATTAATTTCTTCTCTGATCTTCACAACTTATTTTCTGCTACTCATTTTGCATTTGTATTTTTTATTTTTCTAAGATCTTAAGGTGCTTTACTAGATCAGTTATTTGAAATATCTCTGATTTTTTTATGTAGGCACTCATAGGTATAAACTTACTCTCAAATCTGCCTTCTTACCCAGGCACATGCCTATAATCCCAGTGATTTGGGAGGCTGAGGCCAGATAATCCCAGGTTTAAGACCAGACGCAGTCTGTAAAAGATAGCAGAAGCCTGTCTCAAAAAACAAAGAATAAAAAAAGGGCTGGGGGTACAGCTCAGTCACAGAGTGCTATCTAGCATGTGTAAGGTCCTGATTCAACACTCAGTACTGAAAAAAAAAAAAAAACAAGCAAGCAAAAAACACTGCCTTCTTTGTATTCCACAGATTCAGGGATGGTGGGCTTGTCTTTTGATTAGATTCCTGAATTTTTAAAAACTTATTTAGCAATAATGATTTCTCAATAGTATATTTTTAATCTATGTGCTTTTGTGTGCATTTTTTGTTGTTTCTATTGTAGCTGATTACTACTTCCATTCCATCATAATCTGATAAAATATGGGAAGTTATTTCAACTTTTTGTATTTGTTAAGACGACTAAAAATGTGATCTATTTTGCAGATAGTTCTGTGTGCTGCTGAGAAGAATGTGAGCCTTGTAACCACTGAAAGAATATTTTGTAGGTGTCTGTTATGATCATTTGATCTGAGTGTAGTTTATCACCTACGTTTCTTTGTTGACTTTTCATCTGATTGATATTATCTATTAGTAAGAGTGGATATTTGAAGTTCCCACTATGATTGTGTTGAAATCTACCTATATTTATATGTCCAATAGTGTTTGTTTTATGCAGCAACATTAGGTGCATACACATTTACAAACACTGTATCTCTGTGAAGGATTGTTTCTTTTATTAATACATCATGACTTTTATTGGCTCTTCTAATTTTCACGTAAAGTCTATTTTGTCAGATATAACTACTACTGTTAGTTTTTAAATTCCATTTCCTTGGAATATGAATTTCCATCCTTTCACTTTCAGTCTGTATATGTCTTTGCCAATGAGTGAGTTTCCTGCAGGCAGCAAATACTTAGATCTTCTTCCTTAATCCTGTCAGCAAGTCTTTGTCTTTTGATTGAAGAATTAAGATTATTTACATTCAGGTTTCCTACTGAAAGGTATGTACTAGTATTTGTTATTTTCTTATTTCCTTAATGTTTGAATATATTCTAATTTTCACTTGCCTGTCTATTCTTCTAATAAGGTTTACTCTTTTTCATGGTCTGGTGGTTGTGTTTAATTTCTCTGCGTGGAATTACTTAAGTATCTTCTACAATGATGATCTAGTCATCACAAATTACTTTAGTTTGTACCTGTGTGGCAAGATCTTTATTTCTCTTACAATTATGAAGGATAAATTTACTGGATAATGTCATCTGAGTTGGCAGTTATTTTCTTTTAGGACTTGAAATACATTATTCTCCTAAACTTTAGATTTATTCAGAAGAATTTCCTGTTATTCTGATGGGATTGCTTTTGTAAGTGACTTATTTTCTCTGTATTCTTAGGATTTTAACTATACTGTGATGTGGGGAGATACTTTTCTGGTGAAATCTCTTTGGGGTGTTCAAATGACTGTTCTACTTATATATGTACATCTTTCCTGAGATTTGAAAAAAATTTTGATATCCTTTTACTGAATAATTTTTCTATTTTAGTCTCTAGTGCTTTGTCCATGTCTAAACCTGGTAAGTTTGGTCATTTCACCATATTCCAAAATGCCTGCATATTTAATTAGTAATGTCTTACTTTTTCCTTAATGCTTTATGAATGTTTTAATTCATCAGCCTTGCCTTTAAGCCCTAATATTCTGTCCTCTACTTGATCCATTTTATTGGTGAAGCTTTCAGTTAAGTTCTGTTATGTTACTTAGTTTCTCATTTCCAAAATTTCTGTTTGATAATTTTCATACTCTCTACCTTTTTAATGACCTTCTCTTTCATAACGTGATCATCTACCTTATTTCATTCAGCTGTTAATATCTTCTTTGCATTCCTTGGTTTTCATAATCATTCTTCTGAATTCTTGGCATGGTACTTCACTCACTTTGTTTTCATTTGTATCATTTGCTTTGAAATATTTAATTTTGGGTCAAGTCACTTTATCTTACATTTTCATATTTCTTATGTTTCTAGTTTGATAGCTGCACATCTGGGGACAGATCATTCACTAGAAGTTTTAATGTTCTGTATTTTTTAAGTTTATGTATTTGGGGCTGAGAATATAGCTCAGTGGTATAGTGCTCATAAGCTCTGGGTTCAAACCCCAGCAACACACACACACACACACACACACACACACACACACACACACACAGTATTTGCCAAAGTTCTGATACTTTTGATATGACCAATTCATGGCTGGATTGAGGTTCAATTTCACACAACTGGGTTGCAGGCATTGTTCAGTATCAGAACATACACTTAATATTCAATTCCCAGCACCATTCAGAAAGAAAGAGCAACATTGTACAAAAAACTACACATTAAAATTAAACCAAATATGGAAATATAGTAATAACTAATTAAAAACTATTACCATCTCCATACCAATAATAATAGAGGAAAGAGGACAAACACAAGATAGATTAAACTAAGAAGATTCTAGTTAATAAAGATGTTGTTATTGTTAGGTGCCCTTGAGTCAAGTTCAATTCATAGTGACCCTGATATGGTTGTCAGGGGCTGGGTTGTTTTAGGGATTGCTTCAGAAGTGGATGGCCATGTCCTCTCACTTTTTTCAGTCCTGGGGATTAAATCCAGGTCCCCAGAAAGTATAGAGTAGTACTCTGCCAACTGAGCTAAAACCCAGCCAAATAAAGATAAGAATATAAATATAGAAAAAGGCTAAAAAATACTACCAAGTGATACTTTGGCTCTCAAATGTTCTGTGCTTAAACATTTTGGTCTTTGGCCAATATTTTTGAGAGTGTTCAACCACTTGGTTGGCACTCAACTACTATGCTAAAATCTGTATGAGATGCCACATGTACTTGTAACACTTCCAGGTAAAACACAGGGGAAAGCATCACTTTTTGAATCAACTCAAACAAAAGAGAAGACAAAGAAAGAGAAAAAAGGGAGATAATAGAGAAGAAGAAAGGATCCAATTAGCTTGAAAAAATAATAGAAGAAAGAAAAAAATTGAAAAGGGGGAAGAAAAGAGGAATTGAGGGAAAGAAAAGGATTTGCTTAAAGATTATTAAGTGGGATGGAAAAAAGGAAGAAAGAAAAAATGACTAAAATTAAATATCAAAAGAAGATATGAGGAGAGAGAAAAGAAAAAGAAATAAGAAATAATATTTATATCTAAATACCTAAGCCAGTCTATAGCCATAAAATCCTATTGTCTGATCTCCTCACACCTTGGAAGCTAATCAGGGTCAGCCCTGGTTACTCCTTGGATGGGAGACCACTTGGGAATACTGGGTGCTATAGGTTTGGGAGAAGGACCCAGCAGCTCACACCCAAAACAAAAAGCCATTGAAAATCTTATGAATATCAGAGAAGCACTGACAATACTGCCAGGCATGGCACAGTGTCATGCAGTCTTTTGTTTGTTGTACATAGGATCGCTATGAGTTGAACGTGACTTTATGGCACCTAACAACAAAAATAAACCTACGGCAAGTAAGCATGACAAAAATGTCTTACTAAAACACAAAAACTAAGACAATGACAAAAATAAAACAACAATGAAAACAACAATTACAACAAAATATACAGGTTTCTTTTCTGCTAAGGATGTCAATTATGGAAGCATATGTGAAAGTTCTCAACCTCCTTTGGGGAGAATATAGACTTTATGCTATTTGTCTTCTACTTTCCTTTGTGTTAACTTGCCTAGACCACAGGTTTGTGGACATAACCAGTTGTGACTGCTCTCAGTTGTCCTGCTAGCAGGGCAGGCTTGTGCACGATGCAATACTTCTACTATTCAGTCTCATTTTCTTTGCTCTGTACACTCCTATGGCTTCACTATCATTGTTCACAAGTCTTCCTCCTTCCATGATATCTATTTGGAGGGCAGAAGAATGCTATACCATTGCAACCATCTGCAGTGAAAATGGGACTGCAGTGCATCCTATGCATACTCCTTATCCTGCTACTCTCTGCTCTTCTGAAATTTTGCTCCCACACATAATCACTTGCAACTGTTTGTTTTTCTGCCCAGTGCCTGTAGCTTCCCAAATTTATGTTCACAAATGGCAAGTGACTTGTGTTCCCTTTTATGTCTCAGTCTAGTTTCTCACTGCATGGAGCTCTCAACACTTTTGATTCAAAGTCTCTGTCTTAATCATAGGAGCCATGTAGGCCAGCAATGTCTGAATCAATGTATGGCTTTTGCTGCAGTATGCTGCAAATGTAGTGACCTTTGACTCACAAAGAAATTCACTCAGACAAGACCTTCGGAACATGTCTTCCCAACACTGCACCACAATTATATGTTGGGAAGAAGAGAGCGCTCGGTACTGGTATGCTATGGAGATTCCAGGTTCCTTGTTTATTCAGACTGTAATTTTGCATAGTGTTGAGGCCTGTGCTAACTGTATTTTCTGAGTTTCTCCCGTTTTATTTCTTCACTTACCCTTGCCCTGGCCCTACCACTACCATCTGCTCAATGCTGGGACAATCTTTCTTACCCTTTGTTTTTCTCTCTAAAGTCTGTGAGGGTTTTTTTCCCCTAGTCTCTGTTCACAATGAAATTTCAGTGCATTCAAAGCACTACCCACTCAAAGGATAGACACACTCTAGTTAGCTGTTTTGATTCTCTTCCCCAAAGAAGCTGACCATGGCTAGTCATCACCTTGGAGTGCATTTAGATTCTTTTAACTTGTCTTCATTTTTATTTCATGCTGTTATGTTATCTTAATACTTTTAATTCTCCTGTCTTCAAGTTCACTTACCTTCTGTTAATTCAAATCTGCCTCTGATTTCTTTTACTGTTTTTTTTTTTCTTTTCAATTGTTATAAGTTTTAGCCCCACAAATTTTTAGGTTTATTTTTTATTGGTATTTTCATTTTGCTTATACATAATTTTCTTGACTTTCTCCATATCTCCCTTTAATGCTATTGTTGTTGTTAGGTGCCATCCAACTCATAGCAACCCTACCTACAACAGGAGAAACACCATTGTCAGTGCTTCTCTGTTATTTAGAGGGTTTTCAATGGCAGTATCTGGTGTTCCTAGGCAGTCTCCCAATCACCTACTAACTGGACCATACCTTGCTTAGCTTCTGAGACCTGACAGGGTCGGACACCACAGGGCTACAGGTGCAGGACGTAATGCTATTGTTGTTAGGTGGTATCGAGTTGTGTAAGACTCATAGTGACCCTCACAGAGTTTTCAATGTCTGACTGTTTCGGGATTGCCTTGGCAGTGGATTGCCACATCTTTCTCCATTCTTGGGACCTCAAAGACTGCAGAGCAGTGCTCTACCAAGGGAGCTAAACCCTAGCCTGTAATGCTATTAACATCTTTAAAATAGTTAGTTTTCAGAAGTCAACGAGTAAATGTGTCATAAGGACTTTCTCAATGATAGTTTCTGTTGTTTATCTTCTTTTCCTTGACTGGACAATAATTTCCTATTTGTGTATGTTGTAATTTTTGTCTTTGTTGAAGACTGGGTATATGAATCAAATAACGTGGAAACTGCGGAAGTCAGATTCTTCCCCATTCCTAGATTTGTTTAGCTTAGCTTAGTTTACTTTTTTGTTTGCTTCTGTATTGTTTTATTTGTAAAGGGCATATTGATGGAGAGGGTTGGTCTTGTTATAAATTTTAGATCTTTATAGTCCTTTTCTGAGCCTAGACTTTTCTCTAGTCATGCATGGTGATTTTCTAATTTCTTCAGTACAGGCAGTTTCTTTTAAATATTCTGATATCTAATATGTGGCTCATAAAGAGAAGAAAGCAAAAATAAAAAGGGATGGGAAGAATCAGCCTCTTAAACCTCTCAGAAGTCATTTCAGCTCAAGGAACAGAGACTTGCAAAATGAGAAGGGTAAAACAAAATGGCCATCAGCCCTTGTGTCTACACCTCAGTGACCAAACATGGCAATCAGTAACATAGCCCGCCGGTGCTATGATTTGGATAACTTCCTCAAATGTGCATGTATTAAAGGCCTGCTCACCAGCCTGTGCCTGCAGCCATAGCCCTGTGGCAACCGATCCCATCAGATCTCAGAAGCGAAGCAGGGTCGGGCCTGGTTAGTACCTGGATGGGAAACCACCTGGGAACACCAGAAGCTGTAGGCTTGGGAGAAGGACCTGGCAACCCCCTCCCCAAAAAGATCAATCTGCCATTGAAAACCCTATGAACAGCAGAGAAGCACTGACAATAGTGTTTCCCCTGTGGTACAGAGGGTCGCTTTGAGTCAAATACCAACTCGATGGCACCTAACAACAACAACAACAGCCTGTGGAAGTAATGGAAGGTGGAGGGACTCTTAACAGGTGGGGGCTACCCAGCAGGGGAAGAGAAACCCTCCCCAAAAGAACTGCCAACAATGTGGGAAGCGTTAGCTCCTGGACAGGTTTCTGGCCCACCTACAGAGCTCAAATGATCACGAAAATATCTTGGTGACCCACAAACCCTGAAGAGCAAGTGTGCTGAGAAGATGGGGAAGTGTGCCCACACTTTGTAAACTGGATCAGGGTGTTACCCTCATTAGGGGTGCAGACAGCTGAAATTCCTGAATGCCTGATGTAACTGCATGCTGGAGATTTAGAAAAGTGCACCTACACTCCCTAATATTGACTTGGCCTACTTTCAAGTCCTAGGGGAGTTAGCAATGGCAATGAATATCTGGGGAAGACTGCCTACAGAGAGTAGATTCAGCAGTGATGTCACAAAAGTGGTGAAGGTGGTGCCTGGGCACTCGGGGTATGACTGTGCTGGGCCACTGGTGAGACATGGCTGTTCTTTGTGAACTGGACCCTGCCAGTGGCTGTGACCATGTCAGCAGCCTAGGCAAAGGTGTCAGAGGTATATACATTTTAAGAAACTTAGAGGCTACTTTGCAGTTTATGAAACTGACTTTCACAGTGGTGGTGACAGCTGCTACTAATTCTTTTGGACAGTAGCTGGCTGCTAGGTTGGACTTCCTAGAAAAGCCCAGTCAGAAGACTCCTAGAAGGCACTGTCTGACAGTGTTTAGTGCTGGATATTTTTGTTTGCTTGGTTTTTGCTTCTTTTCTTTCTTCTCTCTTAAAATTTTATTCTTCTTTTCATTTGGTAAATTTTTAAGCATTTTTTCCTTGTATGTTATCTTTAGTTATTTGATTATAATATTTTCAACATTTTCCAAATTTCTTCATTAATAACAAAGAGAAAATAGAATCTGTATGTTTCTACTTGTTATATCTATTATAATCTTTGCATAACCTTATATACATTTTTCTATCCAGTGTGTAAGCAGATTTATATTTTTGCCTTCTCTTTTCTTACCCACTTTCCAACACTCACATTCCTGCTCTTCTTCCTTATTCTGATCAAATCCTGTTATTCCCTCTCCTGCTCTACTGCAGCCCCCCTGACTTTGATCCCTCTGCTATCAATTTTTCTTTTTTTGGTACTAGGGTTTGAACCCAGGGCCTGGCGCTTACATGTTTTGCAAGTGCTGTACCACTGAGCTGCACCCTCAGCCCATTTTTTTCTTTCTTTCTTTTTTTTTTTTTTTTTTTTTTTTTAAATTTTGAGACAGGGTCTCACTAAGTTACACTGACTGCCTTTGGCCTAGAACTTGCAATCCTCTTGCCTCTTCCTCCTGAGTCACTGGGATTAAAGGCATGTGCCCCCATGCCCAGCTTCTTCTGTAATCAATATGTAACCCAAAAAGTTACTTGACATTAACCCTACCATTTCATTTCATCACATAATATCTTAAGTATTTGTTGTTAGGTCCCATCAATAGTAACCCTATGTACAATACGAAGAAACACTATCCAACATTGTGCCACACACATGATCTTTTTATGTTTGAGTCCATTACTGCAGCCACTATGTTTCTACTCATTTTGAGTCTGTCATATCAGCAACTGGAAATCCCATGGGCTTTACTCCATTCCTGTCATTAAGGTTGACTCTACTTTGAGGAGGTAACACTTCCCCAGTCATTTCTTGAATGTCTTCCAGCCTGGGGATGGAAACTCATTTTCCAGTCCCACATTTGACAGCGCTTCTCTGTTATTCATAAAGTTTTCAGTGGCTAATTGTTTTGATATGGGATTTTCAGGTCCTTCTCCCTAGTCTTAAGTATTAGCTAGTATAAAAATATATCAACTATAATTACAAATCTGGTTTTAGCTGGTTATTACTACACTATCAGATTGATTTGTCTTCTCCAAGTGATCCTGGGGATCATGATCTCAAAAGAAGACAATATACCAAGAAGATCCCCAAATAAAACAGGAAGAGACAACCTTCCTAACATGTGCCCCAAAACCAACTTAAAAACATGAGGCATCTGAAAAAGCAAGATGTCGAGCCGGGCACAGTAGCACACACCTGTAATCCAAGTGATTTGGGAACTGGACACAGGAGGATCACAAGTTCAAGACCAGAGGCAGTCTGTGTAATTCAGCAAAACCCTGTCTCAAAAAAAAAAAA
>VMDO01014465.1:0-29611 GCA_007922755.1 Pedetes capensis | reverse complement strand
AATGATTAAGTCAATTCAGATTATAGATAAAAAAGTATCTATCTAACCTAAAGAAAAACTCAGCAAAGAAAATGAGGTTAACCAGAAAAGATCTTCTCCACACCACATTATAGTTGGAATGTTATAACTACAAAGCAAATAAAAAAATTTTAAAGGCCATAAGAGAAAAATGCAAGCTCATGTACAAAGGCAAACCCATCAAAATATCATCATATCTGTCAGAAGTAACCCGAAAATCTGGAGCATGGAATGGTATTTTCCAGGCCCTGAAAGTGCCTGAAATGCCAACCCAAACTACTTCACTCGGCAAAGTTATCCTTTAAAATAGACGTAGAAATAAAGACTTTCCATGGTAAACACAAACTTAAGCAAAAAATGACAAGTCCAGCATTGGAGACAATACTTAAAGGAGTACAACTACCAGAAAAAGTCAGACACAAACATGAGAATACAGAAATCAATAAATTCAATGTGAAGAACATATGAATAAATGAAAGCTAAGAAAGAAATAAGGATATCTAACTTAATAAAACAGCAGACCCCTAATATGAACAGAGAAGAAAGATCAATCAACATTCACATCATCTAGATAAACAACCAATAAAATTACACAAAAAAACCCCAAACTCCTTTCAGGAATAAACCCAAACATCAATAGTCTAAAGTTTTCTTTTAAGAAATTCAGATTAGCCAGCTGGATTAAGAAAGAAGATTCATCAATTTACTATTTTCAAGGGATACACTTCATTTGAAAGGTGACAGAGACAGAAAATGAGAGGATGGAAAATAATTTACCAAGCATGGGATAGCAAAAAAAGAAATAAAGAAAAAAATAATAAATGCAAGGATTGCAATACTGACCAAGTTGACTTCAGTTGTAAATATTTATACATTCAACAGTGTCATACCTAGTTTCATAAAATGAATATTATTGGCCATAAATGAATATATAGGTCCAGATACAATAATAATGGGGGATTTCCATACACCACTCTTATCAATAGATCATCCAAACAAAAAAATCAACAAACTCTGGACTTAAAACAAATCGTAGACCAACCAGACCTAATAGATATCAATAGAATATTTCATCTAATGGAAATATTCTCAGCAACACTTGGAACTTTTTCTAAAATAAATCACACTTTAGCTCAACAAACCAGATTCAAAAAATAAAAAACAGTAGAAATTATTCATTTTATCTTATAATATCATAATGGAACAAAACTAGAAATTAATAGCAAGACAAAATACAAAAATATTACTAAGACATGGAAATTGAGCAACACTGTTTTGAATAATCCATGGGTTATTGAAGAAGTCAGTGAAGAAATTTTAAAAATCCTACAATCAAATGAAAATGAAAATACAACCTACCAAAAACTTTGGGATATAGCAAATGTAATTTTATGGAGAAAGTTCATAGCCATGAGTACCTACATCAAAAAATCTGAGAGAGAGCTCAAATAAGTAATGATATACCTTAAGGCATTATAAAAAGAAGGTAATCCCCAAAGTAGCAAACAAAAAGGAATAATAAAGATTAAAATAGAACTCAGTGAGAGTGAAAGTACCAGAAACCAAAAATACAAAGAGCCAATGATATTGAGTTGGTTCTCTGCAAAGATAAACAAGATTGACAATCCCTTAGCCAAACTAATTGGGTGAAAGGGAGCATGTGCAAGAGCAAAGGGGGCAGGGAATACCTAAATAAATAAAATTAGAGATGGAAAAGTGGGGTCATTAAAACAGATATTAATACCAACCAAATACAGAGGACCACCAGGGACTACTGTGAGAATTTTTACTCCTCCCTCAGAAAAAAAAAAGAAAGAAAGAAAAAAGGAAAATGCGCAAAAAATGGATAAATTTCTTGATATATATTAAATATCAAAATGAAACCCAGAGGATATAAATAATTTAAACAGACTTATAACAAATTTGAGGCCATAATAAAGAAATGTTCAACAGAACTGCCCATGTAATGATGGGTTCATAGCTGAATTCTATTAAACTTTTAAAGAAGAATTAATACCTACCCTCCTCAAACTTTTCCATAAGATTGAAAGGGAGGGAATACTTCCAAACTCATTCTACAAAGCCAGTTTCACCCTGTAACCAATGCCAGATAAAGACACAACAACAACCAAAAAACTATAGACCAATGTGTCTGATTAACATAGACTCAAAAAATCGTAAATAATATGCATGCAAATTAAATACAGTAATATATAGTAAAGATTATATACCGTGACCAAGGGGATTTCATTCCATAGACACAAGATTTGTTCAATATATACATATCAATAAATGTAATACAACATATCAATAGACTTAAGAGACAGAAATCACTTGATCATCTCATTAGATGCAGAAAAAAATCTTTGGAAATATTCAATATCCCCTCAAGATAGAAATCCTAAGGATACTGGGAATAGAAGGAACATACGATCACATTAAGGGTGTATAAGACATGAAGGTTTTATTGTCAACATTATACTAAATGGAAAAAAATGAAAGTATTCCTTCTAAAATCTAGAATGACACAGGTGTGTCCACTTTCTCCATTCTTCTTCAATATAGTAATTAAAGTTCTTGCCAGAGCAATAAAGCAAGAGAAAAAATAAAATAGTTACAAATAAGGAATGAAGAAGTCAAATTATCCTTATCTGCAAATGACATGATCCTATATCTAAAAGACCCAAATGATTCCACCAGAAAACTCTTAGAACTAGCAATATCCTTTGGCAATGTTGTAGTATACAAAATCAATATTCAAAAATCAGTAGCATTCCTATATGCAAATAATGAACATAATAAAAAGGAAATCAAAACAATAATCTCATTCATAGTAGTCACCCCCAAGATATAATATATAGGAATCAATATAACTAAGGAACATAAAGATCTCTACAATGAAAACTTTAAAACATTAAAGAAAGAAATTATAGAAGCCACAAGATGGAGAGAACTTCCTTGCTCATGGATCAGAAGAATATTGGGAAAATGGCTATATTATCAAAAGTGATCTATAGATTCCATGCTATCCACATCAAAATTCCAATAGTATACTTTATAGAAATAGGAAAAAATCTTAAAATTCACATTGAGGTACAAAAGACTCTGGGTAGCCAAAACAATTTTAAGCAGCAAGAGCAGTGTAGGAAGCAATATCAGATATCAAAGTATATTACAGAGACATAGTAACAAAAACAGCTTGGTACTAGTACCAAAACAAGCATGAATATCAATGGAATAGAAGATAAGACCCAGAAATAAACCTACACAGCTATAGATACCTAATTTTTTACTAAATTGTCAAAAAGTAATTTGGAGTAAATACAGTGTCTTCCAAAAATAGTGCTGGGAAAACTGGATATCCATATGTAGAAGAATGAAAGTCGACTCAGCTCTCTCACACTTTCCAAAAATCAATTCAATATGGATCAGAGATCTAAATGTAAAATCAGAAACTTTGAAATGACTAGAAGCAAATGCAGGGAGGACACTTCCTAACATAGGCATAGGCAAATACTTTGTGGACAAGAGTCCAATACTCAAAGATAGTATGAGAATTGACAAATAAAATTGCGTGAACTTAAAAAACTTTTGCACATCAGGGGAAACAAAAAAGAGAGAGCCTACAGAATGGGGGAAATCTTTGCTCTTTATACATTTGACAGAGGAGTCATATCTAAGATATATAAAGAACTTAAAAATTAAATATTGAAGTAACACATAATCCAAGTAATAAGTGGGCAATGGAACTGAACAGATGCTTCTCAAAAGAAGAAATATAAATGACCAATAAACATACGGAAAATATTCTATACTCTTAGCCAACAGAGGAATGCAAATGAAACCTATACTGAGATTTCATCTCATCCAGCTCAGAATATCTAACACCAACAAAACAAACAACAAATGCTCGTGAGAATGAGGGGGAAAATGGACATATTTATTCTGTTGGTGGGATTGTAAATTAGTGCTGCCAGTACGGAAATCAGTTTGGAGGTTCCTCAGAAAACTAAATTTGTTCTACCATATGACGCAGCTATAGCAGTGCTGAGTATATGCCCAAAGAAAGCCAAATCATCATACCACAGAGAAACTTGCACTTCCATGTTTATTACAGCACTCTTCACATTTGTAAGGGTATGGAATCACCCAAGATGTTCATCAACACATGATTGGATTCCTGGTGGTATACCCTTAAAAAGGATATTGGGATCTTGGCCCCTTCCTGTCCTTCATTTTTCATTCTGGCTACCATAAAGTGAGCATCTTCCTCTATCAAATGCTCCTGTCATGTTGTACAGCCTTACCATTGTCCTAAAGGCATTAGGCCAGAAAACCATAGACTGAAACTTCCATAACTATTGTTGTTGTGGTTGTTAGGTGCCGTCGAGTCGGTATCAGACTCATAGCAACCCTCTGTACAACAGGGAAACACTATGGTCAGTGCTTCTCTGCTGTTCATAGGGTTTTCAATGGCAGATTGATTTTTGGGAGGGGGCTGCCAGGTCCTTCTCCCAACCCTACAGCTTCTGGTGTTCCCAGGTGGTCTCCCATCCAGGTACTAACCAGGCCCGACCCTGCTTAGCTTTCGAGATCTGACAGGATCGGATGCCACAGGGCTACAGCTGCAGCTCCATAACTATAAGCAAAACAAATCCTTTCTCTTTATAAGCTATCTCAGATATTTTGTTATACTAATGGAAAACTAACATATCCAATATTTGGAGGACATTGTTCTTATTGTCTAGTTTTGATTCCACCTGTTAGCTGTTCCACTAAAGTGTGCATGATATCTGCTATGGATTGGTGGAGCAGTAGAGGTTGGAGGGAGGTAAACACTGACAAATTTAAAAAGTTAAAATTGATTGAAGTTAACTGCAATTAGTTGACTAAATCTTCCCCTGAAAATTGCAAGCCTTCAAAAGACACTAGACTCCAAAACAGTTAAGCAGAAAGATTTACCTGTATAATTGTTGTCTGGAGTAGAGGTAGATTCCTGGCAATTCTATTCCAACACTTTTCCATAATCTCTTTTCTCTAGTAATTTTAACATAAACTTGGATTCAGTTCCCTAACCCTCTTAAATCTGTGAAGTACATTACCTAAGAAGTAATGTAATGCTTCTAATTTCTGAAGTGAGAAAGCAGTTTATCAAGAAACACTCTCACTTATTGTGGCCTGTTTTACCCCTGTCTGGCAAATTGTAATACCCTGTTCATTTAGGGACGTTTTGAATCCTACATAGAGCTCAAAGCCTATTTGCTTTCTGGAGAAACTGCACTGAAAGAAACAAGAACAATACAATGCAATACATCATTTATCCCCTATAATGATTTAAAAACTGAAAGTGAATCAGAATCATATGCAGTACATTTCATTAGAATTCCCCCAGGATTTAAATTTCAGAGGGAGAAATGTTTCACCAAATCAGTTACGTTTTTCCTGAACATGATTATTTGAACAATTTGAGAGTTACAAAACACATTTGGTTTCACATACTTGTATAATTATTGTGTATATATTCTTAAAATCTTTCTCATAAAGATGTGATCCAGGTACATTCTTCTGCCTGTCTGGTATAAATCTTAAAAATCTTTGCTTAAGTCATGATAGGCTGAATCATTCATCTGATTCTGAAAAATTTCTCATGCTGTTGTACTTCAATGAACAAGCTTCAGAAAGTAACAATCATAAGTTCTACAAAATTTTAAAGTTTAGCACATAGTGCCAAGCTCCCAGGATAGCCACTTACCATGAATCAATGGTGATGACAAATCACTTCTATTAAATTTATCTTGGGAATCAGCTGCTTTAAAAATGAAATAAATAATCCCTTCCAAAATATTTTATAGACTGTGTCCACATACTGAAGGAAAATAGAAATTTGGGGCAATTACCTAGATGAGTTTGGTTTTAAAATTTCCCTTGCTTGAATCATGATTGATAACTGAGCCAAAGTGTATTTCAAGCTTCACTTATTCTAGAAACAGAATAAGGGAGTAAGCCTTTATTGACTAGACTTTTGGAAAATAGTTTTGCTCAAGCCCACAGAAGAAAGAGAAAATTTGAAAGAAAACTCACATCATGCTATGATTTCAAGTGGTTCAGTTAAGATAAATTAAAATGTTCTATTGCGTAGATTTATGTCTTAAACCTCCTACCTTCTCAAATACGGTACTAGTACTAATAACAATAGCACTAAGTGTCAGAAGATCTTTGTTAACAAGAAAATTATATAGTTATTTATTGAGGTTTGGATGTAATTTAAGTGTTCCCCAAAGGTCCAAAGTTAAAAGTTTAGTACGCAGGGTTTTGGAGTTGGAAAATCTTATGAACTATTAAGAGGTGTGTGCTAGTGGGAGGTCTTTGGGGCATTGGAGGCATACCCTGAGAAGGGATGGGGGGAACCTGCTCTTTGGCTCAAGATGTGACTAATCACTCTAATGTGTCATCCTCATCAGATGCCCACATCAATTGTGCCAGTGAATGTTAGAGTTGAACCTATAGAATCATGAACCAAAAATAAACCTTTCCTTTCTTCATAAACAGCCTGTATCAGGTATTTCAGTACAGTGACAAAAGTCTGAGTAATGCAGTATTTTTCATTTTATTTCATTTTTAGTGAGGCAGGAACTTTCCCCAAAGTTCTTTGGAAAATATATTTGACAAGAATTACAGAAAAAATAAAGAATTCCTTAATTTTTAATAAGTAAATTATCCATAGTTATGTTTGTAAAGTGTAGTTGCTGTACTTGGTTTAGAAATATTTCCTACATAGTTTTGAAAAGCTGGCCTCTGTTCATGTTAATTCAATTTGTAGATAAAATTATTTTAAAGTGAGACTAAGATCTTTATATCTGAGAAAGGAGAAAGCATGAAATAAGAGGACATGACTCTTAAAAAACCTACCAACCAGTGTAGGTTACCAGAAAGATAGGGGCAAATAATAGAGTCAAAGAGAATACTGGAGAATAAATGAAAGTACAAATAAAAAGAAGCAAGTCTGCACACATATTATGTACAAAAAGAAGTCCCCTAGGTTCTGAGCATCATCCATCCTGAGAAGCAGCCAATTTGGAGGAGTCACCTGCAGCTTTAAACCAGGAGTTGTATTTGGAGCCCTGCCAAGAGCAACAGCTAAGAAAGATTGTCTAAGCTGCTGTGGGTGGAGCTGAAGTAAGACAGAGCTGTTAAACTAGCCTATGTTAAACCAGGATTCTCCATGCTAATAAGAGGAAATGTACATATTAGTGTCCCTGAAGAGTCTGTATGTTGTATTGCATGATTCTTCATAATTTAGACAACTACTTAATGCTCAATGAATAGTTGGCAATTTGTGTAGTATTTTTATAATGCTCAAGGAGGAATGGAGTCACAGAGGAGAGAGATGAACTGGCCCTTTTCCTGACTGCTGCCCAGGTCAAGGGGCGAGGTAGATTGACAGTAATGGTAACAAAACTGCATTTCTCTAGTTCCTCATTACCAGTAAATTGTGGAGTGAAAATCTTTTCCTTCCTTAATATGTGATTTTTTTCATGTTCATTTTTTCATCCACTTACTAATTCCATATATACTATATGGTATTAAATATCCACTACGTGCCAGATTTTGTGTTAAGCAATGAGAATAGAGCAATGAACAAAAAATAATAGCATGTTCCCTAGAGTTTTAAACATACAATTTCAAAGGAGAACAAACAAGAAAAAAAAGCAATTTTGCTGGTCAAAGATTAAGGAGAGGAAGAGGAGGAGAAGAGGTAGAGAAGGCAGGAGGGAGGGAGGGACAGAAGGAGAGAGAGAGAGAAAGAGAGAGAGAGAGAGAGAGAGATTGATTTGAGACGAGATGAGATGAGATGAGATGAGACTATCCAGTGGGATAATTAGCAATGAAGCTCAGAATAAATCTGGAAATATACTGTTTTGGTCGGTGTTGTATATTCTGGGTTGCATTTTCTTTGGAAATACTTTATCATAAATTGTAGAATATAATCCTAACTGGATTTAAGTTGTGCTCTTTGCCTATTCCACATCTATGTCCATGCTGGAGAGTGTATGGAGAAAAAATGCACCACTAATATGATCAACTCTGAAATCATGACCAGGATTTGCATATGGTCTCCTAATGATACAGAGCAATGAGTCTTTTTCTCCTAATCTATCCATGCTTATAGTACCTTGGATGATGATTTTATATCTCCTTTCTTTCCTCAATATCCTGTACTTCTTCCCCATTTCCACTCTCAGTTGATGACCTTGCTTCTTACATAAGAAAAAGTTAAGTGAACTAGAATAAAATTTCTATAAAATACAAGTTTCCATACAAATTTCCATGGGATTTCAATAGCATACAACACCTGTGCTTCTAGGGAAGATGTCCCCAACATTTTTGGCATCACGAATCAGTTTTGTGGGAGACAATTTTGCCATGGGCTAGGTGGTGGGGGAGGAGCAGTTTCCTGATCTGACAGGAGGCAGAGTTCATGGGGAGTGGCTGTAAATACAGATGTAAATGCAGATGGTGCTGATCCATGTCCCTGGGGTTGAGGACCTCTGCTGGAAGGGATGTTAGAAATCATTGCTCACTAGTGAAAGTGATAGTGTTTAAGACAGGTGTTTAGAGAAGTGGCAAAGGCCTTACTCCTGCATGAATGTCCTAAAATTTTATACAGGTCACTGTCCAGGGCCTTTCTATTCTTGCAAATCATTGATTCTTAGGAAATTCTGTCACCTAAACCATTGCAAGGCTAGCCACTCCAGGCTTTCAGGATTGAGACTCCTCTACCATCTTGGCATGCTGGAGATCAAAGAAAGGAATGTTCCCCAGTCTATAAAGTTGCATTACAATATGCAGCTGAGTCTGATTAGATTGCCCTACTTCCTTTGTACTGCCATAACAAAACACTAGAAGACAGATATATTTGAGAGAACAGAACTTGCTTCTTACAGTTCTGGAAGGTGGGAAGTACAAGATCAACAGGCCAGCAGATTCTGTGTCTGGGTGAGGTACCACTTTCTGATTCATGGAGGATCCTTCTCATTGTGTCCTCATATGGTAGAAGGGGAAAAGATCTCTTTGAGGTCTCTTCTATAGGGCATCAATGACATTTTTTGAGCACACAGCCTCATGATCTGGTCAATTTCTCAAAGTTTCTAGTTCCCAAGACCATTACTTGGAAAATGCACATGCCAGGTTTCTGCTACCTATTGTGTAGGTCACAATATTCTGTTTTTTTTTTTTTTTTTTTTTTTTTTTTTTTTTTTTTTTTTTTTTTTTTTTTTTTTTTTTTTTTTTTTTTTTAGTTTCATAAGAAGTTTCCAGTGATAAACTTATATTATTCCATTCTCGGCACCCTGCTCTCTCCCAACACACACATACACACGTATATACACCCCACATTCTTTTCTTTAGAAAAAATGGCAATTGTATTATATACCTTTTTGAGTTTTATCTCATTAATATTCACAGATAGCCATTACTTAACAGGACTTTTACACAAGACATTAATACTGTCATCTGCAAGAGAACATTTCTCAATCAGCACAAAGGTTTAAGTCCCTAATACCACACAGCTGTCCACTTCTCCTTTGTTCAAGCTTCTGATTCTTTAAGATCTTTGATCTACCTTGAGCCCAAGAATCCAGTCTACCAACATGTGCACATGCACAGACAGACCTGAACTGGCTGACCTTTGAGGTTACGTAGGCTTTTGGGGCACTCATTTTATAAAGTGGGAGAATGAGGAATAGCTGGAGCAGCAGGCAGATCCAGTGGTGATCAGGGCTGTTCCTGTGTTGAGAATGTTCCTGTGAGTGGGCTTCACATCCCTCTGGCAAAGAAAACAAACAAACAAAAACCTTTCTATTTCTGTAGACAGTAATTTTGGACAGTTTAGACATAATGTTTTATAAAACTGTCAATTTCACCTTTGTCTATTGTCTTTTCTTTGGAGAAATACATTCTATATAACACCTCCTTCATACTATTTGTAGGTCGTGATATTTTCTATGTTTGCCCAGCTAATCCACCTGCATTTGTCTGGCAGCTCTGATGTTTGTTTAATCATGCTGAGCCAATAAAAAAAAAACCTAAAAACCAGTGGAGAAAATAGCAAATTGATGGGGGAATGAGGATAAAGGGATTCTTAGACTGGACCTGTAATAACCCACGAAGGAGCATTTAACACGACACTGTCATTTATTTCCGATGAATGCCAGAGACTCTTTCTTTCTGGACACTGACAAACAGGAGAGCACTGGGTTCATGAGAGTGAGTTCCTACTTACATACTAAGTTCACTGCCTGTCTCTGGTGCAGCTTTTATCAGAGATGTTATACAGAAAGAGTATTCTGCCTCTTTTTCTCCTTTTCTCATTGTTTTTATCTCTACTGTATTTCCATGTGCTATTTGTAGAGGAAATATAATTATTTATCAATGTAATTTTGCTTCCAGCAAGTTCTAATTAAAGCATTTCAACAGAGTAAATACTGACAGAATTTTGGTGCTGAACAGTCCATATACCTGGCTAAGTTACTATCATTTCATCAGCTGTTGTATAATAGTTGTGTGTGGGGGGATATAAAAATCTCTTTCAGTTAGAAACTCGAGCTATTCTTTGAGAAAAGGTCATGTATTTAGTTTTTTCTTGTTTCTCTATTTTATGTAGCATCTCACTGAATTCATTATATTCATATTCATATTATGTATGATTATGCCTTTTAAATAATATAAATTCTGTATTTTTTTATTTATCCATTCATGGTAAAGGTCAAAACAATTTAGAGTAAAATACAGAATTTTTCATTTTGTAGATTGTATTACTTGGAGAGAAAATCAACTTGACATTTCTGTGATAGTGTTTAATTGTCTGCTTCTTCTTACCATCTTTATTTAATAAAAATCATTGTGTGTACTACAGTAATTTCTGCTAATGGCTAGAGATGATGGTTGAGTATTCTACTACTTGAGATTACACTAAATTACGTACCATATCTAAGATGAATAGATATGAAACAATACAAAATAATAATAATAAAGGATATGGACTCTGTCATGGTTTGAATGTTAAGTGTCCTCCAAAGATATGTGCTTTAAAGTTCAATCTCCACTTAGTGGCACTGTCCTGGGAAGTTCTGAAACATTGGAGGTGGAAGTCTTGCTTTGTGGAAGTAACTCCCTGGGGACAGCCCTATGCTTCACCCAGACCTACAGCCCTGGTGGCTCTCTCTCTCTGTTACTAGCCCATCATGCCATGAGGTCCTTGTGCCCGCAGCTTCCAATGGCTGCTGTATTGCCATTATGTACTTATTCCCTGTGAGGTCCCAATAAACCTCTTCTTCCACAAGTCTGTTTGCATGAGTTTTTCTGCTACAATGATGATAGTTAACTATTGTTGTTGTTAGGTGCTGTTGAGTTGATGTCTGACTCATAGTGACCCTATGTATAACAGGTGAAACACTATTGTTAGTGCTTCTCTATTATTCAAAGAGTTTTCAATAGCTGATTGCTTTTTGGGGGTGGGTTGGTAGATCCTTCTCCCAAGCCTATAGTACCTGATGTTCCCAGGCAGTCTCTCACCCAGGTACTCACCAGGGCCAACCCTGCTTAGCTTCTGAGATCTGATGGGATTGGATGCCACAATGGTATGGCTGCAGGCAGATGACTAATAGAAATTCTGTATTTAGGATATTGAATATAGAAAATAACCTATCTGAAGAAATTATAATTTTTTAAAAGAAACACACTTTAAAATTATTATGATTGAACCCAGGCACTCTACCTCTGAGCCATACCCTCAGCCCCCTTTTTATTTTTTATTTTGAGACAGAGTCTTGCTAAGTTGTGCAAGCTGCCTCTGCCTCAAACTCATGATCCTCCTGCCTCAGCCTCCCATTTATGGGATTATAGGTGTGTACCCCATTCTATAAAGTTGCATTACATTATGCAACTGAGTCTGATTAGATTGCCCTACTTCACATGTGCACTCTATGTATATGTTCTTATATCTGTCTTGCTAATTGCTTCTTAAAATTCAATTTTGTCTGGTAGTACGTTATTACCATTTGGGGTGCAAGAGAGGAGTGATAACTTTTTATTATTTCAAATTAGAACATTTTGGGTGATTCAAATGAATACATTCAAATAAATGAATAGAATAGCCAAATTCATGCTTGAGAGAAAAATCATAGAAAGCCAAAGAATGTGAGAATTAAAGGTATTTAGTATAAAAATTCAGCAATGACTTTTTTGTAGAGAATTCACATACAAAAACATAAAGATGTTTAGTCACTTTATGTCTCTAGGGTTTTCTCTAGGAACTACCATTAATTAGACACTGGAAATTATTTGAGACTCATTGCTCTCTGGGGAAAAACAGTTATTTTCTTTATATAATATTTGTTCTTATTACAAAATTATTTGAGATCATTCCCTTCTTTTTTGCCATTGCTCTCCTAATAGATAAATCTTTCCTAGCCTATGAAATTCACCAACTGATGTTTTTGTTACACATTCCAATTTGACATAGTTCACGCTAACTTTTCAATTAAATTACATTTTCTACTATTTGACATAAAATCAAAGATTGTATTTTGTTAATGTTTTTCTAGCTTTATTCATGAAGCTAGTCTATATCATTTATGTATGAATTCCAGTAATATTTTCTGTTCATTCAATGTGTAATGTTTTATACATATACTCTTTATCTTTAGGAAGTATTAAACTAATAAAGGATATGAAAATTATACAAAGATTAGAGTGCAGTAATTGCTACAAATTATTCAAATCATTGTGAATGTACATAGAAAAAGAAATCATAATTTACTTGTGATATAATGTTAGGGAGCTAGGAATTCTTCAAGGACAAATAACTACTTCAGTTACAACTTGAAGGAAGAATAGCATTTCAATAAATAAATGGAGATCCAGGTTTTAGGGATGAAGAGAGGTGAGATGGAAGTGCATTTCAATCAGAGTAAAGATAAGAGAAACTATGTAAAATTGCAAAGACAAAGTCATATGTGCAAAAATGGAAGCATTCTAGTTTGGCTAGAGTTTTCAATAGCTGAATTAGAATAACCAAAGATGACTTTGCAAAGTGCCATAACACAGATCTTGAACCATAAACTACAGAATTTTCAATTGATTTAGAAGGTCATGGGAAAGATCTGAATGCTTATGAAAAGAGCAATGTCATGATTCTGTGAGCAAAGTTGTACTATTTCTGTGCAGTGTGAGAGAAGAATTAGAGTTCAAACCTTTGTATTTGAAAACAGAATGTTCTTACTCTTTTTCATTGTCTTTTTCTTACTATTCTATAAAGGAACAGAGTTTCCCATTAGCCAACAACATGAAATTGTTCTTTTGTGCATGCATATACTTCCATTGGAAGAAGAACCTGGCAATCTGCTCCCAAAAAACAATCAGCCACTGAAAACCCTATGAATAGCAGAGAAGCACTGACATTAGTGTTTTGCCTGTTGTACATAGAGTCACTATGAGTCAGACACTGACTTCCATTCATTATGTCCGTACTGGTTTTGCTCAGAACCTATTGTATCTGCCTCCTCACTATGTCCCCTTCCAGCACCAGCCCTGTTAATTGCTCATTGGACATATATACTACTATATTCTTCATTTATTCTTCTTCTTATTTCTCCCCTATTTAAAAATATTCCTTGTTGTGGCACAGTAATCTCATCCAAAAGAAGGACTAAGAGATTCATTTTATTTCATTATGCTAGATTTTCTGGGTGTCAAAATAATGATGGAAACAGATTTCTTATCTGTTAGGACACTTTAATATATCCAGGGAGCAAATGCTTATGTACATGTAAACTAAACTAAGACAGAATAAAATTTTTTTCATAGGAAATTATCTGTCCATAGAAATGACCATATCTATAGTTATATATACATTATCACATAAATATGGCATATAGTCAGTCAGCCTCCAACTCTGTGATAAAAAATACCTGCAAGAAAAACTTAAAAGAGGAAAGGGTTTATTTGGAGGTTTCTACTCTGGTAGGGAAGACATAGCAGAGCATCTTATTTCATGACAGGGAGGAAGCAGAGTGGAGCATCTTATATCTTGGCAAATAGGCAGCAAAGGGGAGTACGAATGGGAAGGGTAAGGATAAAATGTAGCCCCCAAAGACACACTCTCAGTGACCTAATTCCTTCAAGCAGGCCCCTCTTTCCGCAGCCCCACCATCTTCCAATAGTCTATTCAGATTTTGAATCCATCAATGGGTTAATTCATGAGAACCCTCATGATCTAATCATCCCTGGAAACTCCTTCACAGACACACCCAGAGGTGTGCTTTACTCTCAGTCCAACGAAGTCTGGATTAAGTAAAGGATGTACATATACTCCAGATACATTTAGAGGAGAAAAATGGCTTCATGTGGCTAAAATATAAGGCGAATGTATAGGAGTATATGAAGATAAAGCTATGGATTTTGGAGCCTAAAACGGCAAATTCTGAAAAGGAAAGAATATTCAGAAATGTTTAATAGGAGGCAAATAGCTTTTAAGTATATTTGAACAAAGAATGCCAAACTGGCTGCTAAAATTTATAATATTAATAAAGGTAACATAGAAAATGCAGAGGACAAGCCTATAGCAATATTTAAGCAAAAAGATTTAAAACTCTGAAATTGTGGGGAATAGGAATATGAATTAATATAAGAATACTAAAGCTCCTCACATTATATTATAAATTAAATTTTATCTGCTGTTACATAGGAATGTATTGAAGAACAATCAAAGGGCATTTTGTACATTTCGAAAGATTATTGGTGATTCCCAGCTATAAAGGCAAGGCTATTTGCATAACTCCTTGCAAAGCAGTGTACTTGATATTTTTAATGATCAGTTTTGTGTTATGCCTTGAATGGATATTTCCTTTTTAAATGACAAATAACTAACATTTTATGAGACACTACTAGACATTTTTGATTTTGCATATTTCATTTGATTCTTAAAATTCCATGATTAATATTAACCTTCCCCTCCATGAGGAAACAGAAACTTCAGAAAGTAAAATGACCTAATGACAAAAACAACAACAACAAGGTAACACAACTACTAATTGGCATAGAAGCAATTTCATGTCATGTAAATTCTTTGCTTGATGAAAAGAAATAAATATCTAAGCAGGCAAATTTTTACTCTGAGGCAAAAAGTACTGTGAAAATAAAATATGAAGCCTCCTGGAGTAAATTTCTATGCTTATCTATGAATTAATGTTCAAAAGTAAATATTGGAAACTGAATAAATTTAAATTAAGCATCATGTTCTGTGATATTAAATCCCTTATGAATTCAAACATCTCCAAACATTTTCATCAGTCTTTCACTTTTACTCATAGTATAACCTTGCCTCCCTGCTGGGACTCTCAGAATTTTTAAGTCCCTCTTTGTCTCATTCCTGGATAACTGGACAAAAATATTAGTCCTGTTTTGATAACATGAAGGTCAGAAAAATATTTTGTCTATTGTCAAATGGATACCAAAAACCCTTGTAAGGCACCCTATTGAGAATTTCTGGTCTTATTTCCAAACTTTTGTAGTAAAGTTTTGAAATCCCCCATCATAGCCAACATGAGACCCTTACTGTAATAACATAAAGATAAAAAGACAAACCTCCAGTGTCGCCATTGTTGCTATGTGCAAGGAAAGAGAGAACATACTTGGGAATATGGATTGAAATATCTAAATGCAGCAAAGAAATGCAAACACAGTTTCTAAGTAAGCGCTGAATGGCTTTATCCTCTCCAGGCATGTGGTAGACTTTCAGCTTTCTTCACCTCATATAAAAGAAACAAAATGTCTACATCATTTGTGTGCTTCTGGAAGATGGTACAAAAATGGGAATCCATATCCCAACCTTTCCACAGGATGTTTTCTAGTTAATCATTTCAGTGTGCTCTTTGCAGAGAGAGCTAATCTTGTTAACACCAAACTAAAAAGGAACTTGATGATTTGCAGTTCACAATTAAAAGTTTTATCAAATTATCAAGCTTTCAAGCATAATTTCCGTTCAGAGAAAGTACAAAGAAAGTCAGTGTCCCAAAGGAATATGGAACAATTGCTCCAGGCAAGGCACTAGCAGAGTGTGCTGCTCTACAGAGTGAATCACAGAAATATTGTGTGCACCTAAGGTTTGCACACCCCTAACATGTCTGTCAGCTTGTTGTGCTACGGTGGCTTGTGTGTTGCTGTGATGCTGAAAGTTATATCACCGGAATTTCAGATACCAGCAGGGTCACCCATGGTAGGCAGATTTCAGCTGAGTTTCCAGACTAACAAGAGTAGGGAAACGAACCTGGCAGCCCACTCCTGAAACAATTAGTCGTTAAAACCCTATGAATAGCAGAAGCCCTGCCAAATACAGTGCTAGAAAGTGAGCCGCCTCCAGGCTGGAAGGAGCTCAAGAAATCCCTGGGGAAAGGTTGCCTCCTTAAAGTAGAATGGACCTTAATGACAGGAATGGAGTAAAGCCCCTGGGACCTCATTTTGCTGATGTGGTACAACTCAAAATTAGAAGAAACTTAGTGATTGCAACAATAGGTTCAAACATAAAAAGATCATGTGCATGGCAGTGTTAGGGAGTGTTTCATTCTGTTGTATATAGGGTTAATACGAGTTGGATTTGACTCAAAGGCACCTAACAACAAGAACAAGGTTTACACAGGCTTGTTTCTAAAAAGGAGACTGAGCAAGAGGGAAGGATCTTGTGGTTGAGAAACTAATACCTCCCAATAGACAAAGTCCATATTATTATGCATTTTTGAATAACTGTGAAAAATCAATTTTTACTTTTTAAAGTGATTTGCTTTAAGGATTTGATTGTTACCCACCCTAAGTATACATCCTGAGGCTTAAGGATGGTGGTAACTTAGAAAAAGAAAGAATATGTGTGACTGGAAATAAAACAGCTCTCTTTTTTTTTTTTTTCTTGCAATTGAATAAATCTACAAGTCAAAATTCATCCAGAGCCTTTACAAAAGTGTCATTAGCACAGATTGGCATCATCACAGAATATAAAACTTTAATCAATGCTATTTAAGGAAATTTTGAAGAATTTTATGCCAATCTCAAGCTAATGCCAAAATCTACATCAGGAATGTCGGTATCTCACTGGCATCCCTCTGAGGAAAAGTGGCAGCTCATCCATCTTACCTCTTATATTATCCCATGGGAAATTGTAAGAAAAATGACTGGGATGACTACACATAGATTGATGCCTACACTCAAAACATGTAATAGAATAGCTATAGCAAAGTGCAATTGAGAACTTGAATATAAGGCTTTATGGATTAATACATAATCCATTTTCTACTTGAAATTGAAAACATTTCCCTCTTAAAACCACATAATTTGATGTATTGAAAATGATATTGAGAATACATTCTAGGTCAGAGAGCCATCCACGTATCAATACATCAAATAAAAAGATGACAATGACAATATATGATGCACAGAGAGAGTCAGCTGTATTTGTAGGGTCAGTGCAACTTCATTGTTCCTTCTGAATTGCATTGAGTTTCCGTGAAGTATTTGTGGCTTGCATCTTGAATTTTAAGAAACATTTTTGACACAATGTACTTACTAATTTGTAATATGACCCAGGTGTTACTATTCTGAAGAGTTACTAAGACAAAGTTAATGCTTTCTCAGGGTATTTACACTGAAACTGATAATTTTCCAAACAAAATATAGCTTTACTTCAAAATTATTACCTGGAGATAAAGAAAACATGATATACACATACAAGAGCTAATGAATTATGTTAGTTATATTCTTGAGGAACAGTGACTACTATAATGTTTATTATTTATAAAGATATAAAATAATGTTCAGCTTTCTAAATAGTTGTGGCCTAGCAAAAAGTACTTTCTAAGTAGAATTTTCATATGCATGAACACATGCTTAATGAGTCCTATCAATTACTTGTATCATATTTGGCTAGGTAGTTATTATTTAGCAAGATGCAATTCCTGGAGTAAAAGCTGATTTCCATGATATGATAAAGATTCATAAGTCAAGAAAAACAGACAATGAAAAATTCGGAGGAAGACAAATGACTGTGAAGGAAAAGATGGAATCAAAATGCAAAGAAAACTGAAATATGGTATGGTTTTAAGAGATGTTGACTGAGAAATGAATACCCAATAGACATTAAATACTTTCCTTTTACTAGCTCAACTGGCACAATATTGTCTCTCCAATATATAATACATATGTCAATAAAAAATATTTACATGAAATAGTGTTAATATACATACTAGACTCTAGACCTAAGACTAAACATAAGAACAAAGCATGAAGATGTCTGTTGTTGAAAATACTTTATATAGATACTAATATTGATATCCATCTTCAAGTTCCCATGAAGGATAATTTGTATTTACTTATATAAATCCATTTTTAACTGAGTAAACTAAAAAGCACATTTGAAAAGATAGCCAGAGTAGAAAGGTATGTGGAAAAACATGAAAAGGAAATTAGGAACCATAATATTACTTTCCTTATGTAAATAGGAATTGGAACTCAGTCTAAGATCTAAATGAAAAACAGAGTTATTAGTTTATAAGATACAAAAATAGTTAATATGCACACTAAAATTATAATTAACTTATTGCATAAAGTAGTGTTTTGACAATGTATGCTATGTGTTGTTATTGTTGTTGTTGTTGTTGTCAGGTGCCGTCAAGTCAGTATCAGACTCATAGCGACCCTCATAGGGTTTTCAATGGCTGACTATTTCAGGATTGCCTTGGGAGTGGATTGCCAGGTCCTTCTCCCATTTTTGGGGTGGTGGGAATTGAACTCGGGACCTCAGAAACTGCAGCACAGCGCCCTACCAACTGAGCTAAATCCCGAGTTCGTTATTGTTGTTAGGTGCCGTCAAGTCAGTGTCCAACTCGTAGCAACCCTACTTACAACAGACAAAACAGTATTATCAGTGCTTCTCTGTCACTCATTGGGTTTTCAATAGCTGATTGGTTTTTGGGAGTGGGTTGTGAGGTTCTTCTCCCAAGCCTACAGCACCTGGTATTTTCAGGTGGTCTCCCATACAAGTACTAACCAGGCCCTACCCTGCTTACCTTCTTAGATCTGGTGGGATCAGACGCCACAGTGGTACAGCTGCAGGGTATATACTATGTAAGATATATCAATTATACTGTCCTCAATATCAGAACAAGACCAGGGGCTGGTTGTGGATCAGACCACCAAATGCTCAAATGCAGGTTCAAACAGAAACTGAAGAAAATTAGAACAAGTATACAAGAGTCAAAGTATAACCTTGAGAATAACCTCTTTAGTTCAGAAACCATCTTGAGAACAGACTTGATGTATTAGACCCTAATGGTCAAAGACCAGATGAGTTGTGGCATGACAGCAAAGATATCATTCCTCAACATGATGAAGTTAAGGAACTAAGAAGATATTTTCAAGGGTCAGCTCGAGAACACTAAATCCAATATTATAATGACATATGCAAAGATGTGGAGATAGAAAAGCAAAAGGGAAGAACGCATTCTGTTTTTATCAAGCTTAAAGAATTCAAGAAAAAGCTCAACTTTAAGGGGCAATGATAAATGAATCAACAGGGAAAATATTAAATAATGCAGGAAATATCAAATGAAGATGGAAGGAATACACAGAATCATTATATCAAAAAGAATGTGTGAATGACCAACCATTGTAAGAGGCTGCATATGAGGTCAGAAACTAATGGTACTGAAGGAAGAAGTAGAAACTGCCTTGAAGGCATTGGCAAAACACAATGCTATAGGAATTGATGGAATATCATTTGAGATGTTTCAACAAACAGATGCATCACTGGAGGTACTCACTTGCTTAGAAGAGATTTTTAAAACAGCTACTTGGACAACTGACAGGACGAGATCCATATTTCTGCATATTTCCAAGAAAGGGGGTTCAATTGAATGTGGTAATTATTGAATATCATTAATATCTCATGTAAGTAAAATTTTGATAAAAATCTTTTAAAAATGGCTGCACCAGTGTATTAACAGAAAACTGCATGATTCAGAAGAGGGAGTGGAATCAGGGACATCATTATTGATATGAGACAGATATTAGCGGAAAACAGAGACTACAAGAAAGATGCCTATTTATGTTTTGTTGGCTGTGCAAGGGCATTTGAGTATATGGATCACAACAAATTATGGATAATACTACAAAGAATGGGAATACCAGAGCACTTAATTGTATTCATGAGGAATCTGTACATGGACCAGAAGGCAGTTATTTGAACAGAAGAAGGAAACACTGCCTGCATTAAAACCAGAAAGGTAGGAGTCATTGCTGTATCCTCTCACCTCAGTCTCTATGCTGAGCAAAGAATCCAAGAAGATGAACTTTATGTAGAAGAACATGGCATCAGGATTGGAGGAAGACTAATTATCAGCTTGTATTATGCAGATGACACAACTTTGCTTGCTGAAACTGAAGAGGATTTGAAATATTTACTGAGGAAGATTTAAAAAAAGACAGCCTTCAGTAGGGATTGTGCCTCAACATCAAGAAATCCTTACAAATGGGACTTTAGACAACTTCATCATAAATGGAGTAAAGATTGAGATTGTCCAAGATTTTGCTTTACTTGGTTCAATAGTCAACACCTAAAGAAGTAGCAGTCAAGAAATCTAAAGTTGCACTGCATTGGGGAAAGCTGTTGCAAAAGACCTCTTTAAAGTGTTGAAAAGTAAAGATGTCACAACTGTGACAAAGGGGTGCCTGATTCATGTCATACTATTTTCAGTTTCATCATATGGTTGTGAAAGCTGGATTTTGAATGAGGGAGATGGAAAAAGAATCGATGATTTTGAATTATGGTGCTGGAGACGAATATTGAATATAACATGGACTGCCAAACGATCTAACAGATACATCCTAGAAGAAGTACAGAGTATTCCTTGGAAGCAAGGATGGCTAGACTGCATCGTAGATATTTTGGACATGTTGTCAGCAGGGATCAATTCCTGAAGAATGACATCATGCTTTGGACAGTGGCAGGTCAAGAAAAAAAGAGGAAGATCCTGAAGTAGTGGCTTGACACAGTGTCGGCAACCATGGTTTTAAAAATGAAAATGATCGTGTGTGCCTGGCCTAGTGTTGCAGAGTATTTCATTTGTTGTACATAGGGTCACTATGTGTCAGACCTGACTCTAGGGCACCTAAACAACATTATCTATAGCATATGGTATCATTATAGAAACTAAGTGCATAATATGACATAATAAGGTGAGATAAAGTGATAGTGACATTAATAAACTCATCAAAATAGAGCAAAGAGTCAAATTCTATTGTGTTTTAGAAATTTTAAAACATTTTAAGATATCCAGGTATATTGGCACACTCCACTTCTTCCTGGACTTATGAGGCTCAGGCAGGAGGATTATAATTTCTAATCCATCCTGGCCTCAAAAAGCAAGACTGTCTCAAAAACCAAAATCTATAACAAATAAATAACCACAAAAATCCTTCACAATGCATACATCTTGTGTTTATTTTTCCTCTCCATCTCTTATCTCCATTCACATTCTCTTCTTTGAAAAGTTATCCCAGTCAAGATGTTCATTTCTTCTTGAATAAAATTTGTTTAAGTTAGATAGAACTAAACGTGTATATGAATTTCTAGAAAAGATTTCTTTTAACTCAGATGTGCTATTTTAACCAAATATCAATTATATTGAGTTCTATTACATTTTTGAAACATAGTATTTGTTCATCTTTATGGGGTATACTATGGCAATGTAATACATGTATACAATGGATAAGAATCAAATGAAGGAAAGATTTCCATCTCTTCAAACATGAATCATTTTTATATGTTTGGAATTTCATCTTTTTCTAATCATTTTGAAATATATTATAGGTATAGAAATATATCATGTTTTAACCAACAGTTTTCTTCCATTTTATATACCACCTGTGTCATAGAATAAACAAAAGTAATTCCTCCTCTCTGTTTTTTGATACTTTTTACTGAATTTCTTTCCATCCCCTTTCATCTTGCTCAGATTCTAGTGACCATTATTCCATTTTACTTTTCTGTGGGATTAACATCTCAGTTTGTACAAGCATATGAATACGTGGTATTTGTATTTCTGCATCTAAGTTACTGTACTTAATGACATCCAGTCCTGTCCATGTCACTACAAATGACAGGATTTCATTCTTTTTTATGGTCACATATTATTTCATTGAGTGAACATACCAAGTTTTCCTTATCCATTCATCCACTAACTGGGATATGTTCTTGTTATTAGGTGCCATGGAGTTGTGTCTGACTCAGCAATTGTCAGGGTTTTCAAAGGCTGAGTGTTTTGGGATTGCCTTGGGAGTGGATTGCCACATACTTTTCCCATTTTTGTGTTCTGGGAATCAAAGCCAGAACCTCAGAGACTGCAGAGCAATGTTCTACCAACTGAGCTAAATCCCAGCCTGAACTGGGATATATGTTGATTAAACATCTTAGCCACTTTCAATAGTGCGATAAACATGAGAGCGTATATTTTTGATATAATGATTTCCTCTGCTTTGGATATATATACCCAGTACTGAATCTGCTGGATCATAAAGCAGTTCTATTTTTAGTTTTTGAGGAATCTTCATAGTGTTTTCAATAATAGCGGTACTAGTTTATATTTTCACTAACAGTGTATAAGAGTTCTCCTTTCTCTGCATCCTACCAGAATTTGTTATTTTCTGTCTTTTCAATGAAAGTTTTCAGTTTTACTTTTTTGAAATTATGTTTTAAAGATATTTCCATGTTACTATGAGTATATTTGCTTGCAGCGGTAGCCTTATGGCATCCTATCCCGTCAGATCTTGGAAACTAAGCAGGGTCAGGCCTGGTTAGTACTAGGATGGGAGACCTCCTGGGAACACCAGTGCTGTAGGCTTGGGAGATGGACCTGGCAACCCACTCCCAAAAATTAATCTGCCATTGAAAACCCCAGGAACAGCAGAGAAGCACTGACAATAGTGTTTGCCTGTTGTACACAGGGTCGCTGAGTCGGAGACCAACTCACCGGCACCTAACAACAACAACAACAACAACAATGAGTATATTTAATTCATAATTTCTAATTGCATCCTGAGGATCTATATAAATTAACCCCATTCCTCTTACTATGTGCACAGCAATGATCATGTAAGATGTTTTTATTGTTCCGCTGCCATAGCAATACTTCAATAAATATGTCATAGAAGTTCAGCTATGGAGGTTTCCAGATCTTTGGAACGTATAGCCAGAAATGTTGAGTCAGACAGCAAATCCTATTTTATTCCTATGCCTCATCATTGTTCTGCCCCAACTTATATTACCAATATATATTAATACTCTAAGGTTTCTTCTTTCACAGATTGTCACTGGTCCCATTCAAATTTAAGGCTTTTACCAATCTGTTGGGTAAGATGTAGTGTACTGCTGTTTTAATATTTACCTGATATTGAAGTTAAGTTTAATCACAAAGTTTTGACCCTTCCTTACATTAAGAAATAGAAACTCTTTCTCCTTCCCTTATCTGATTATGTGGTTTCTTTTGGCCAATGAATTATGGTAGAAATGATGTTATGCCAGTTGGACATTCTGCTTTTGCTCTCTGATATCCCTGAGAAACCACATAGGAAGGTCATCTCCTTTGATAGAGAAACTACCTAAATAGAGATATGTGCCCATCCCTTAGTTGCTCAAATCATCCCAGTTGAGGTTCCAGATATGTGAGACGAGTCAGCTTTGACATTTAAGACAACCTCCAAGCTGGCTACAGCTGAATAATATGCCAACCAATGTCACATGAGGCAAGGAATCATTCTTGTTTCAAGCCTCTGAGTTTTAGATACTGTGTTAAGTGGCAATATATAAGTGAGACATCTCGTTAATAGCAAGTGTGGTTATATTTTTTCTACTTCTTACACATTGTGATTTTCCTTCATGTGACAAGACTATTGAAAATGTATAGTCTTTGGCACACACAGTTTTCTATTTTAGGTTTGTTGATTTTTCAAGATCCCTTTTATGTTTTAGATGTTAATCCTTTATGTGTTTCAGATATTGTAAATACTGTCTTCTGATCTGTAAAGTAGCTGTTGATTTCTGTCCTTTGAACAGAAATATTTGATGAAATAAAACCTATTGATGTTTGCCTTATGATTTTTTTTTTTGAAAAATTGGGTTCATAGGAAGAGGCAGGTTGGAAATTATTGTAGTTTTCTATAAACTTTTCTGAAATTTGTGATTTATTGACACATATAAATTTTGCTTATATAAATATTTACATTAAATAGTGGAATTGGAATAGAAGTATTTACTTTCAGAAGAGTGAAATATATATGTATAGGTAGGATTGAATTCATGTTTCAATCAACAACTTACAATTAGCCAAGACTGTTAACTGGATGAGATACTTTCTAAGGTATAGAACATCCTTAGTACAGTGTCAGCTAACTAGTGGACTGGATCATGTCTGTATTATTTGTACAGATAAGATTTTGTTAAAACAAAGTTAGAGAAAGAGATGTTTGCATTTTTTCATTTGAAATCAAATTGATTTTATCAACTGGTGTGTGTGGGAAAGAAATGATTTAGTAAGAAGGTCTAGGATATGCTTTGACTATATAAAGATATATATATTTCAAGTGCTTTCTATAGCAGTATTCAACTTGTAATAACAATCATACACATATGAACTTCACATCATATTTTCATGGACTAAATACCTACACTACTCTTATTTGAAACATTTTTCATAAAGGCTCAAAAAAGACACTGGATATACTAGTAAAATCTGAATCCATAGTTTAAAGATTTTCCAACTCTTTTTATTGTTTTCCAGGATACTTAGAGGAACATTCCTGGATGGATGAGCCAATTCTCCTTAATTTCAAACCAAGAAAGATGACATTTGGGTGGTTATAAGATGATTTATCAGGGTTTCAGTGCTTCCTTCTTCACCTCCTCCATAATTTGGATGGCAGTAAGGCTATAAGAATGTTGTCTGGAAATGATGAACTAATTTAATTTTGGAAGACTTCTCTTGCCACCCAATGTGTTTGTGTAGGGCATGGTAAAAACTTGTTGAAGTCAGCTATTCATTCAGTGTGGGTTTCAACCATGTTTATATTCCAAAAACCTCACAGAAACAGCTAATGTCCTGGCCACAAAATTTGATTATTGTAATTCCCAGTCTTTAGATCCTCCTACTTAAACATTCTGTTTCTTTGAAGATTGCCTCAAGGTTTATTGCATGTTGATTGTTCAATAAGAAGCTCTAGGGATTCAGTAAAATTCCTAAAATATTGGACTGACTTACATAAAATTATTAAGTATGAATAATGAATAACAACATGCCTCATAGAATAGGCAATTCCTTTAGTAAGAATTTCCTCCTGTGATTAAAATTATGGATTTATGGGTGGGAAAGGATGCCAAGAAGTCATTTGGACAAGTGTCTTGGCTTCAGTTGAACCATCCCAGACAGATGTGATTAACTGCATGAAAAGATAGCTTTGCTTTTATAACTGGGAGGCCAAACACTTTATAATTTTAAGCATCTAAAATTTGATCAAATTTGTTTTTAATTCCCAGTAATAATGATTCAATCTCAGTAGCTTGACTAAAAGACAATTTCACCATCCAGGATACCTTATAGGATGACTCATGCATTTTAACAAATCAATCTATTTGCTAATGTCTCAAGCAGGGTATACTGTATTCTTCCTTGCTAGCTCACCTTAGCAGATATTTCCTGACCTTTAAATTGCCTGAAAGAATTTCACTATCATTGATGCTCTCATGCCTTTGATGGGTTTGCCAGAATCTATATTAAGAATATGGTCTACTGATGAACTCAGAATTGCCAGTTCCTGAGGAGCTAGAGCAGTATTAGTTCTTGTGGAATATTAACACTAGACTTTAAAAATCACTTAAGATAATCATCTATATCTGCTGACTATTGATATATAAGAAGTCACTCTAAAATTTAATGGCTTAAAATAATAAATGTTTTTAGTGTTCAAGAGTTTAAGCTGGGCAATTATTTTGGTGTCATCCCTGCCCACTCATATGTCAGGTACCAAACAACTTAAAGAGGGTAGGTACATTTCCTATTCTGGTGTATCACATGTGTTTGGAGTCCTCTTGCTAGAAAATGGTCTAGGACAGCCTTGGCTGAGGAAATGAGGGCTATTCCACAAGATATCTTGTCTTCTTGTGGTGAGTGTACGCTTGCTGTCATGGAAGTATCATCCTCCAAAGAAGAAATAGAAAAGATAGGGAAGATATGTAAGACCTTTTGAGATTCAAGAATGCAATCACCACATCATGGCTCTTGCAACATGCTATTGGCCAAAGTAAATCATAAGGCCAGCTCAGAGTTATATCAGAAAGGGATGAAAAAATTATAGGTCCAAGCCAGAGATATTAGGAGACCATTAATTAGCTGGAAGGCTAAAAGGTCCATCAATTAGTCTATCACACCACTACAACAGCATTGTCTTTCACTCTTTGACACACTAGTCTTCCTCATTCTCTTAAGGAACAATAATACTTCACACATGTATTGTTATTGTTATAAATAACTGCCATATTGATTTCTAGTCTTGTACATAAGGCCTTAACTACTGGAATAGCCTAGCTTGTAATGATGGTATTTATATTTATAAATAGTACTTTTTCGTATGTAAATCATATAAGTTGGTTGATTACATTTAATAGTGGAATGGTGCTTACGTGTCTTTTGCTCTAAGGGAAAGATGTGAATTTTGGAGATAAAAACAAACCACTGTGTTTGAATCTTGGCTCCATCCTTCACTTGTATGTTGAATTTATATGAATTATTTATCTTCTCTGAGCTACAGTTTTCTTGGTAGTAAAAGTAACAATTACTGTGTTAAAATAAACTGTGTGAGCCAAGCATGTTAGCTCACGCCTGTAATCCTAGCAACTCAGGAAGTGGAAGCAAGCAGATTGCAGGTTTGAGGCCAGAGGAAGCCTTTGTAACTTAGCCAGATTCTGTCTCAGGATAAAAAATAAAAAATTGGCTGAGGGTGCAACCCAGTGGTAAAGCACTTGTGAAGTATATGTAACGACCTAGGTTCAACCCCCAAGAACCACCAATAAATAAAATTAAAATAAACTGTTCATGAAATCATTGGCTACATTGGTATTAGAAATAAATTAGTGTTGGGCACAATGGCTCAACACTGTAATCTCAGTGATTTGAGAGGCAGAGACAGGAGGATTACAAGTCTGAAGCCAGAGGAAGCTTGTGTAACTAAACACTCTTGCAAAGTATGCCCAAGGCCCTGGGTTCAGCCCCCAGTATCAATAAAATAAGGAAGAAGAAAGAGGAGGAGGTGGAGGAGGAGAAGAAAACGAGAAGAAAAGGAGAAGGCAGAAGGAAACAAATTAGATAGTTTAGTCATATTTATTTCTCTTCGTTTCCACTTCCTCTATCATACCCATAATTTCCTCCTCTTTACCACCATACATTCACTAGTGTTACTTGTAGGGTCACCTTTCCTAGTTCCTTGACTTCCTCTCCCAACTTACATCTTGCAGAGTTTCTCTGTAGGACCATGATCAGTATTTTGGGGGGTAGCTTTCCATAGGGTGAGGAGCTTCTCACTTTGAAGAGTATTAAAAACGCTTGTCTATGTCCATTAGTGTTACTACCCACTTAAACTATATGTTACTTCTAAAGTACCCACCACATTTTCCAATACCCCTGTGGGGTATGCTAATACCTGTAGTCAGAAAAAATATCACTTATCATCTAACTTCCATATTACCAATCTATTAAATGAATCTCTTGTATAAAAATTACTTGCCTGTTGGAGTTTTTCTTCCCTACTACATCGTCCTGCAAATCAAATTTCCAGGAAGGAAAGATAGAAAAAAAGTTAAAGAGGGAAGTATTTCCTACAGTGTTGGATTTAGGGAGTGTTTGCCTTTATCTTCTGATTAGTTATAATAGGAAGCACATCTGCTTTCTAAAATGTCTTCTGTATATGCATCATTACCCACTATATCTATTTATATTAAAGTTTGTAAGACCCTTAGAAAAAGTTACAATATAATAAGAATCCATATACATTTGTGTCTAAAATAATTAGTCAAATTAGTAACAGGAAGCTATCATAGACCTAAGTGACCTATCTATAAGGGTAAGAGAGGAAGAGGATATTCAAACCCTGGTGCAATTTATGAAGACCTGATCATCATAATCCAAGTAACAAACTCATTAGGTATCCAGAGATTGTACAAGAAGAGAGAGTCATCAAAAAACATGAAAAGTAAACATTGATTAAAATTATACCTAAAGGTAGGACTTTCTATATTTTACACCAAATAAATCAATAGCTTTTATAAAAATCTAGCTGAATAAGAAGGAAATGTTTTATACCTTTGCTCACTAGAATTGATCATTGGCTATTTTGGTTGGTAAAGTAGGTGAAGCCTTCCTCTTTCAATACCTCATAAGCCTGTGTCCCTCTTCTTCTCAGGTCAACCCTCTATTTAGTTTCACTTTTAGCTATTAAGAAAATCAAGTATTTAAGGCATAGAACTGAGTGGGTAGAACTCACAAGAATATATGGTAGCAGGAATCATCAATCATCATTTAAGGAAGAAATTAATTAGCATGGTAATTTTTAATATGTAGCAAGAATTGAAAGAAATCATTACAAATATTTAAAGAGAAAAATAAACAGATATTCTAAAATAGCCTAATTATCATTTTATAGAAGAGTTGCTAAATATATTTTAATATTTTAATGTCATAAACTTCATACATTTGTTACACCTTAACATCAGGACGGAGCTGATTTGGACAGCAAAAAGTCTTTGCTCCACAATCACTTCAATAGTTGTTATTGTCAGGCACCTTCAAGTCTGTGTCCCACTCATAGCCAGCCGATGTCCAATAGAAGAAACACTATTGTCAGTGCTTCTCTGCTGTTCATTGAGTTTTCAATGGCTAATTGTTTTTTTGGGGGGAGTGGGTTGCTGGGTCCCTCTCCCAAGCTTTCAGCACCAGGTGTTCCCAGGTGGTTTTCCGTCTAAGCACTAACCAGGTCGGACCCTGCTTAGCTTCCAAGATCTGACAGAATTGGATGCCACAGTGGTATTTTAATAGAGTGTGCACTAAATACTCCATTTAAAATTACCCACCCTCTCTCCTGATCTCCATCCCACAGAAGATTAATCAACTTCTAATAAACTAATTATTTACTATTATTTATTATATTCATTGTTTACTATGTCTTCTTTATACTCTTTGCTCTCTTAATATTTTTCTCCTTTTTATGTTTATTATTTAAACTGCTTGAGAGCAAATGTCTTTGCTAAATATAGAGTCCTAACCATTTTATTGACTGTTATATTCAAATCACCTAGAATAATAGTTGTTAAGTACATGAAAGAAAGAATGATTAAGGGAAAATAATGAAGGAATAATGGTGCCTGGAATCTGTAAAAGCTGAGCAAAGATTTTCAAAGTTCTGCTTTGTGCTTGTCTAAATTAGAATAAAAATATGAAGATATTTTTTT
>VMDO01014464.1:0-54616 GCA_007922755.1 Pedetes capensis | reverse complement strand
GCCTGGGAACACCAGAAGCTGTAGGCTTGGGAGAAGGACCTGGCAACCCCCTCCCAAAAATCAATCTGCCATTGAAAACCCTATGAACAGCAGAGAAGCACTGACAATAGTGTTTCCCCTGTTGTACAGAGGGTCGCTATGAGTCGGATACCGACTCGATGGCACCTAACAACAACAACAACAACAATCCAGATATGGCCATGGGTTTTATCAACAATGGCCAGGCACGTACCTTCAAATTGTTGTTGTTGTTGTTGTTAGGTGCTGTCGAGTCGGTATCCGACTCATAGCGACCCTCATAGGGTTTTCAATGGCGACTGTTTCGGGATTGCCTTGGGAATGGATTGCCAGGCCCTTCTCCCATTTTTGCGGTGCTGGGAATTGAACTCGAGACCTCAGAGACTGCAGCACAGTGCTCTACCAACTGAGCTAAATCCCAGCCCACCTTCAAATTACATTCCTATAAGTCAGTTATGTTCTAATAGATCAAATAATTTGTCCTTAAATCCAAACTACTGCAGTATAACAGGGCTGCCTGATCTTGCTTACACCTTGATGCCTACTAGCTTCAGCTAAATTAAGAGACAGTCTGATAGCAAAAGGGAAAAAGAGTCTTATTATATCAAGAATTTGCTTGGAAGGCCTACACTCTACAAAAAGAGGTTTTCCTAAATTCTCCTAACTATATACTCATCACAATTTATAATAGGGAGAAACTGAGAGGAACCTAACTGTCCAAGCAAGAGCAAAGTACTGGTGATTGCCAGTAGCTTGGGATAAAGGGGAAAGGAAGTTGTTGTTCAATGGGTACAGTTTCAGTTTTGCAAGTTGAAAAAATTCTAGAGATATGTTGCATCAGGTGCAAATAGTTAACACTACCCGTACTGCACAACTTAAAAATGGATAAAATAGTAAAGAGAGGGGGACAGTATGCAGCCATTAACTAGTTAACAAAAATGAAAAATGCACATCCTGTAATGTTAGAATAGAGGTTCCAGTTCCAGATAAGCAGACTCCACCCTGTCTTTCCCATTGAATGTAGATACAAAATGGACAGGATGCCTGTAGCAGCTTTCTGAGTACTCTAAAAATAAAACAGGTTCAATCCCCAGCACCAAAATTTTTTTTAAAAAATTCAATCTCCAGCACCAAAATAATAACAACAACAATAACTATTATTGTTATTATTCTTTTTATTTAAAAAATAAAATGAAAATGAAATGGCAGTAAACACTCTGGGAAAGAAGACCAGAATCTGAAATCATGCTGAATAAACAGAGAGTTTTCCTTTTCTTTTCCTTCAATTATTGCCTGAGCTCAAAGTCGCCTGAAACTTGACACCTGAACAGGGTAAGAACAAAGAGAGCTCCAGATGAAGTCTTTTAGTTCTATCCCTAATGAGAAAGGAGAATCCTAAAGCTCAGAGAAAATAGGAGAAACCATCTGTTTTCCTTGTTCTTTTGTCAGTTGTTTCCTGAGCCCTCTCCCCGGGCAATGCAGAAATAGCAGTTGAGGCAGCTGGTCCAGGGGCAGGGACAGGGGGACAGGGAGTTACAGGTGCCTGAAACTCTGAGGGATGAGACAGTTACTGCAAAGAAAATCCCATTGGGGGTTGTAGGGAAGAGAATCACAGTATCAGAATTAGAATAGTGGACCCAATATGGGCAAATTGTTTGAGAGACATCCCAGGTGGATCTGTCACATGTAGTTGGAAATACAAATCTGAAATTCAGAGAAGAGGTCTGGGCTAGAATTCTAAGTTTATGAATCATCTGCACTTAGAAGTTATTTAAGGCTAAATATTCTAGATGTTTTCTCTTTATAACGGAGTAATGGCTAATTACTGAGATTTTCTTGCAGCATTCTTTAGTATCTACTCACTGAAAAAGGGAAAGATAAAGCATACTAGGACAAGTCTACAGATAGAGGCTATTTTCCCAGTGGAAAATGTCATTATGTTTTCATTTCGTCCTAAAATCAGGCCTGTCTGCAATGTCAGGGGTCTTAAGATTTTGCTTATATACTACCTAAAATAAATTTGAAAAGTTTTATGTTCTCCCATACGTTTTCATCATAAACTTAGTGTCAAAGGATGTGCTATCTGGTGCATAATACCTATTGACATGTTCACAATTGAACTATTAGATCACTCAGATATAATCAAGAGAAAGTAAATGCCATAGAAGTCTGACACCATCTTGTATTTTTAAAAGTATACAAACTCTTCTTTACTGTCTGAAACTTCACGATTCTTTTTCTCTTTGAACTCATTCTTCCATTCCAATTTCCCAACAAAATTATATCCTAACATACCATATTTTAATGCTTGAAAATATTCTATTGATCACGTCATCATAATTCTTTGCAATAAAGCATGCATACAAATCAAAACATTCTATGGCTCTATAAGGCTGGGTTTTTTTTCTTTTGTATAGTGCTATTATTGTAGTTTATTATATGGACAAAATTTATCAACCAGCCTAAAAAGCACATTCAGCTAAACATTTACATGTAAGCATAAAAAGGACATTTAGATAAATGTTAAAAATGTTTTGTAAATCTATCTTGTAATGAGATAGTGGGGCCTTTTTTCAATTAGTTTATGTATGTAGGTTAATGTTAATTATCGCTACAATTAGACATTAATTTATTCCCTTTTTAAAGGGAAGTTCTGAAAAGATTTATTCACATAAATTAGTAATGGAATTGGAAGGGGTTTTATTATAAAATTGACCTGCAATTACTTGAATACCTTCAGAGTTTTATGACTGAAATCATATAGTAATATGTCATCAAAAATTATATTTTAATGAGTCACCAGCTGACAACTCAATTACAGTTCCTCCTTTAAGTTTGTCAAAAGAACTAAAGACTTCCTGAGTTCCAAAAGGACTTGTTACCTAGTTATTATAATTATTCCCCTCTCACCATCCACACCAAAAATTTGAATAGTCTTTTTGTTTGCCATCCAAGAGCTTCTTCCACCCCAGGGCAATATGCTGCTGAACACGTTGAGTTCCTAACTAGGGAAGGAGTGAACATGTTGAGTTTCCCAACAGAGGTGGTAAAGTGGAGGAAATTGTGCAAGGGAAGGTGAAAAAGGAAAAAGCAAACACTGCCAGGGTTTCCTAAGGCAGATGAGCTTTAAGGAGTATATGGAAGTCAAAGATCCTTTCCAGTAAATCTCTTTCTAGGCCCTCATCCTCCTTAGAAATCTTGATGTACTCTTAGTTGGTTTAAACTAATCAGCACTTCCTTTTTTGCATCATACTCCACTAAAAAGAAAAATGAGGAGGAGGAAAAGGAAGAGAAAGAAAAAGAAACTAAAGAGAAAAGATAGGAAAAAACAATAAAAGCAAAAATATTTTTTGAGGATTGTAGGAAAATACCAGTCTGATCCCTAGGGACAAGGCAAATTCCCTAGGGAATGGTGTAGAGGAGAACAAGAGAAGGAAGGAGTAGCAGGTATCCATGGGTAAGGTAGAACAGGATTGAAGGAGTGTCTACCTTCATTCTCAAAATGTGATAGAAACTTGAGGTCAGGTCTCTCCCTTCTGAATCAGGAACCTGGGATTACATTTCATTCAAACATTATTTCACACTTTCCAAAAACGCCATCTGTCATGGTTTGAATATAAAATGTCCTCCAATGTTTCCAATGCTTTCATGTTGGGTCTCCAGCGGTGACTCTGTTTGGAGAGGTCTTGGGATTTAGAAGGCAGGACTCAGCTTTGTGGAAGAGGCTCCCTAGTGGTGGGCCTTTAGAGGTTTTTACCCAAACCCATAGTACAGGTTGTTCTCTCCGTCCTGCCTGGCAATACCTTGATGTTGCCTGCCACAAACCCAGCCATCTGCCCACATGACTACCCAGCCACCATGCCTCGCCACCATTATAGGTTTATTCTCTGTGGGCTCCCAATAAAGCTTTTCTTCTGTAAACTTATTTCAACTGGTTTCTTTATCTCAGCGACAACATCTAACTAATACAGCACCTGTGCCAAGCCCCAGGGATACAAAGAACTTTGCACTCCTTGCCTTCAAGAAACTTACATCAGCTGATCAGGCCTCAAGGTTGTCACTAGGGTCCTCTAGCCCCCTTAAGCCATCCTCCCTGCTTCCCTCTGAAGACTTCTTCCTGTCCTGAGATTTCTCCTCATATCCCTATCCCCTGTTCTACCATCCACCTAAAGATATGTTCATCTCATTTCTCCAGACATTATGTCATATTTTTCTTCTGGTTTGTTTGTTTGTTTATTCCAGTGCTGGCAATGGAACCCAGGGCCTTATACATGCAGCAAATGCTCTAACCACTGAGCTACATCCCTAGCCTATTCAATGCTTTCTAATTCAGAGTGTGATATGCCATAGAGGGTGCTGAAAATGGGTTATAGGAATGCCTGAGATAGTTAAATCTTTAACCCTTTAGTTATGTGGGGATGGGAGGGCGTTGAAAAGACCAAGGCACTAGGAGACCAGAATTTGGACACTATGAGGCAATGAGAAGCTTCTTTCCATGTGGTGCTCAAATATTTTCATATTTTTATGTATGCCCTGATGGCAAGTATGTGGGGAAGCACTGTAAATTAACTTATCAAACTATAAACCAAAATGTCTAAGTAGAAGTTCCTGAAGTTATACCTGGCCTGTACACATCTTTGATTTGGCAGTGTTAAGCAGCTTTAAAAATAATGATTTTTTAACATTAAAATTTTTCAAATAAAAACTTAGTTTTAGTTATCTGGATTCTAATGAAAAATTGATACTGAGCTGTATTCTCATAATGCAATAGGCAGCTAGTAATGAGGAACCACTGACCCCTCAGGACAGAGTATGTCGTTTCCATATGACCTACCTTGTTTCATCTTCATACCTGCCTACCCTCCCCACACCCATCATCTCACGAGTTTCTCTCTAGTATACTTGAGTATAATCTGCCCTCACACTGCCTTAATGCTTAACACAAGTGCACATGTACACATGCCCACACACACATACACACACACAGACCCTGTTGTCTCAGTAGCAATACCTTCAAAAGCAGAAAGTTACAGATCCAGTTTATTTTTATTCTATAAATAATACATGTGTAGAATAGAAAATTTACAAAATGAATAAAATGAAACAAAAATTATTAAATCACCAGTGATCTTGCTGCCCAGCAATAATCACTGTTAATACTTCTGAATGCACTTTTCTGCCTTTTTTCCATTGTTTCTTTCAAGACTGTGCATGTGTAGGTCTGGGTCAACTTATATTTTGTACAGTTCAAAGCCATTATTATTTCCCTTAGTGCTTATAATCCTGGGATTTTCTTAGCAATCATGATTTCCTAGAAAGAAAAATCATATACTTCTGGTTTTATTGTTTAATACAATGTTATATACATTGAATCTTATATGATAATATTTTAATTTATTTAGAACTCATTGCATTTATTGACCTTGTGTTATATTTTTAACTTTTTTGAAACTGGTATGAACTTCTCAAAGAGCATATGAAATGCTTTGAAGTTTAGATAATAAAATCTATCCTGTCATTCTGGTAGAGAGCAGTATACTGTCATTTTTGGTTTCAGAATATTAGATGTCTATGATAGCCAGTTTCAGGTGGCCGCTAATTGTACCGTGTCATTTGCCCAAGTTTTTATTGCAAAAATACTTTAAAGATAGCTGGCTCAATGATGAAAGCAATAACCACATATCCCTTCTCTCCACCCACTCTGACACCCAGAAACTAGACAAGGCTCTAGACTTCCAGAAGGAAAGAGAAGCATAAAATGACAAGATTAAGTTTCTGCCATCTCTCATTTTAGCCTTACTACTGGGACTTATGTAGAAATTAAGCTCATAGGATGATAGATATATAGAAAATATGGTGATATTTATGGATGCTTGGGTTTAGCTTTATCTTGCTTTGCCAGCTGTTTCTCTATATGAAAGCAAGGACACTGGGGACTTGTATTTCCCCCAGAAGTATGTTGTGAAAATAAAAATGAAGTTTCCTTTTAAAAAGTAAAAATTTAAAAACTGCAAATATTGAAGGTAAGCTATAGTTATCTCTTCTGTTTTAAATATGATAAAGTTTCAGAGATTTTAAGAGGCCCGTGATAACTGACGCTTAAGAAAGGAGAAATTATAAGTTAAAAAAGATCCTCCTTTTCTCTCCAAGTAAAATTAAAAAGTGTAAGAAAAGCTTGCTGTTTGAAGATAGTTCTTCTTAGTCAAGTTGAAAAGAATGTTTACTGAGTTCAGGCTTTTTTTTTTTTTTTTTCCGCCTTATACTGTTTTAGTTCTTTTTGTTGTAGGTTGAAGTGGCTTCAACAGCATTAAAACAAATTTGAACAAACAATTGTCATAACTAATTCCATTGCAAAGTTATGCTATGTTAAATTTTTCCTTCTTGGACTATTTATGCATTGATTATTTTAATGTACATTTTCAGAATGCCTACTGTGTGCCAGGCATTATGATAATGGTGGAAGTAAAAAGATTAGCAGGATGTAGTCCCTCTTGGAGGTCTCAGTCTAGAGAAAGACAATTGCATTACAGAGAGCAAGGACAAAGTGGCTTTTAGAGGAGAAGGAAGTATACAACAAGATATGCATCAGAATATGCAACAGAAGGATACTGGTGCAATACCAAATTGGAGGAGTGGCCACAAATGAAGACAGGATATGGTAGCTAAGTCTTAAAGGGGGAGTCAGAATTTCTCACAGGAAGAAATGAAGAAAGTCATTCCAAGGAAAAGATGCAGTATGTGCAGAGTTCTGGAAGTATGATAAGAGAATAAGGTGAGCTTAGGGAAGAAAAGTGGTTCAACATGACCAAGAAGTTAAGTTGGAGAGGGGAAAAGTGCTGGCACAAAAGGTGAACAGGAGGGCAGATGTCAGATGATAAAGAATCTTCCATGTCATACTGAAGGCTTGAATTTAATTCTGAAGATACTGAAAATTCATGAAGATTTTGTAACAGTAGAGGACCATAATGTTTTAGATAGTCAATTTATTGGCAGAATAGAGAATCAATATTGGAAACAAGAAGAGACCAGTTAGGGAGCTGGTACAGGCATCCAGGGAAGAAATGATAATGACATGCACATACCTGGTGACAGTGAAGACAGAGAAAACAGGATGCAGCTGAAGATATTTAGGATGTAGTTACACTTGAAAACTTCCTGCCTCTGAAGAATGAGGGACTTTCTGGTCATGGTCATTATAAACACAAGAAAAGGGTTTAATCTCCTTCACTTGGGTAAAATTTAGATCCCAACAAATAATATTCATTCTTATTTTTGAATACTAAAATTATAACATGAAATCTTTCCACCCTCTTGAATGAAAAAGATTATGATGACCTCATCTCAACATTCAGTACATCTTTTTCCAAACCATGAAACCACCATTTGCTGAGAAGGTGACAAAAGAACAGGGATGTGGTTCGTCAGAATTATTGCAATTTCACATATCTGCCACCACCATCTACTCCACCTATTCATACACCCACTACCTGTCATTATTAATAGCCTTTTGCTTTCTCAATTTTCCACTCAAATCAAAATTTAAAACAATAGGCTAACCACCAAATTGGGTCACTTTTATACTCAATTCTCATAGAGTTTCTGTTCTCAGAGTTTTTTCCTAAATAGTAAGAGATATCCTAAATGTCCAAAACTGTGGCTGAATAACATCATCAAACTTATTAAATGTATCCAAAGGAGTCAAAGAAATTGTAATTCAGTATGACTTGAAATTTAGGATTCAAGCCATGCACAGTTATAGATGTGATTTGAAGTATACTCACTAATGTCAGCTTGCATAAATTTGAATCATTTGGGAAACACCTTGCTTAGTAGGTTTTATAGAGATAAGTTGTAAAACATAGTACTGAATTAGTTCAAAACTTTTGCAAGCTTATTGAATAAGTTGATTATAATGAGATATATTAAAATTGCTTTTTTCTTGAACTTTTCTTTTTCTCCATATGCCCTTGAATTTAATGTTAAATTACTACTGTTATAATAAAACATTTAGAAGTCTATCAACAGTGGTACCTAGTGGTAGAAGTAAGGAATGATGGAAAATAGATTTGGGGAAATTCTTGAATCCATTAACAATTACATAAGAGGTTCAGAATTTCCAAGACAGAAATTTAGGCCTTGGTTATAAAATAAATAACTTGAATTTACAGAAGAAACCATGGAGATTATTTTGTTCAACGCCCTAATATTAAGGAAACTAAGACCAGAGAATTATCTGATGTAACTAGTATGACAAAACTGGTTGGTAATGGCCTTAGAACCTAGGCCAGAGCTCTTCCCAAGTTTCCTGACTCTCTTTTCCATGACCTTATCATCAACTTAGTTGAACCAGAGAAGTTTCAATTAGAGAAAGAATTCTTTTTCATAAAGATAATAACCAGCCTCTAAATTACCCTGTTTTATAAATTCTGATAATCATACTTCTATTCAGCATACTTAAAGGAAAATATATTCAAGTAATTACATCTGTCAAATTTGAACTAAAAGAATTTGGAGGTTTTGTGGTGGCATAGCCTGAACTGATCAAAAGAGTGAAATTAAAAATAATTTAGAATAATTTTTTTCTTTGGAGTAAACATAGTAATGAGACTAAGCTGACCATAACTTACCCAAAGATATTAAGATTCTTATTTTAGTAACTGGATACAGATGATGAATAATCAGATGTCTAGCCTGAGTTGTTTCATCTCACCTGCACCAATGAGGTCTAAAGCCCTTCCAGCTTCTATCTAATTTGTGATTTCTGGAAGTCGTAATAGTGAAAAATCCCCAGCAAAGGAAAAGTGGAAACCTGGCAGAAAACTGTACTAGAGGCTTTCAACGGAGCTCCAAACAGGAACATTCTCTGTCTTTCAACCTCTGTCATCTTCTTTTATCATCACAGACTGTAAAAATGAATGAGGAGATTGTCATGCTAAGCTAACGACGTTGCATACAAAATACCCTGGGCTTATCAGGAGTCTTGGTCTTCATGTGTAATATTCAGAGGTAATTACTTGATTCTTGGACAGTAAATTCCTTTTTATAAATTTGTCTTGATAGTACTTACAGCTAAAGAGCATTTGGCTATGTAGAGCTGCTCATTTTCATGTGGGCTGGGTGGGGCTCATGCCCAGAAAAGTTCAAGGCCATAAAACAATTACTCAAGCCCTTGTGGGTTTCATATCCAAGAATCAGCCTATTCATTAAAGAAGAACTTACCTTCTGAGGCTTGGTCCTGTACTGAAAACCCCTTTCATACTGTGGCGGCTACTACTAGTCAGTACGGGAAGGGAACTGATATCTGAGCCCCTGCACTGTTTTACATGTTTCCTCAATCTCACAAAAGCACCATATGATGTGCATCACCCACTTCACAAATGAGGAAACTGATTCTGAGAAATGAAGAAATTTGCTCCAGGTCATACAGTCAGTATGCTGGTCTGTCTGCACTCAGAGTTCAAGCCCATTCCACATGCTCCGCTGTTTCTCCAATCTAAGAGCTAGAGGACCTCAAAATCTGTATTCGGAGTGAAAATTGTAAAATCCAATGGCCTTTGGATATGAAGAAAGTCTTTGCTGTGGTGCCATATTATGCCTCTGCATTTTATCTGCAAACTTTGCTGGCTATCTTTACTTCAAAGAACCAGAAAATATGGTATCTCTAGCTATGATTAACTAACTCTAGGGTGAGTGTTTAAGTGCAATTTAATGATGACTGGGGAACATTTGCTTCACTGCCATCAAACCAGACCTAATCCCAGATCCACAGCACTGAGACTGTCAGGTGCCAAAAACAGTGATGACAGGGGCCAAGGCAGTTGTGATGTCAAACTAACAAGGGAGCCTACAGGCCAGGAAAGAGTCAAAGGTGTCTACAGTACACACTGAAGTATAATTTCAAGTTGTTTAGTGTGTTTGTCTGAAAGAAGTTGTCAGAACAGTAACCCAGTTTTGACTGAAAGAGCCACAGAAATAAGACAGCTGACCTCCCAGCAGGATCTGGTTTTGTCATCAGTAGCTTCACTGCTTTTTGGCTAAGTATTTGGGCTGGCTTTCACATGCAGTGGGATGGTGTACAAGGGAACATTAAGTCATGTCCAGTTTGCCAGAGCCAGTCATGTATGTTCTACGTTTAGAAGAAGAATTTCTGGGCCCCGCCCCCTTAAAAGACCACAGGACAGCCTAGGATCAATTAGAATGACAATGTTTTGTTTTCACTTACCCTACATACACATTCAAACTGCCTCTACTGTTACATAGGTCACATTTTTATATTGTTGTTGTTGTTGTTGTTAGGTGCCATCATGTCCAACTCATAGTGACCCTCATAGGGTTTATAATGGCTGATTGTTTCAGGATTACCTCAGGAGTGGATTGCCATGTCCCTCTCCCATTTTTGCAGTGCTGGGAATTGAACCCGGGACTTCAGAGACTGCACAGTGGCACTCTACCAACTTAGCTAAATCCCAGCCCCAATTTTTATATTAGTCAACTTGAAATAATATCAATAACAGAGTATATTCATCATAGCCCCAAAGGTAAACATTAAAGACCTTAAACATGAAGATTCACACTCATTAAGGTATATTTTATTCATGTAAATTGTCTTCCAAATGTCCATCATGAAATGCCATGCTGTATTAAAAGATTTTAAGAATAAATGTGTTAAAATGTAAATATGTAAAAACTGAAAGTGTTCTGGTGTAAGATGGCAGATTAGAGGTAGCCTCTGTATGATGTGGGAAAACAAAGAAGTCAGAACAGAAAGGGGTGGACTCTATTCCAAAGAGAGAAAGACTAGAAAAGCACAGAAATCACAAAGGAAGCTATAGGATGGTCTCAGAGTACAGAACCCAGCTGAGCAGTGAGATGAAGAGAACAGGACACATCCCCAGCTGTGGTGCCCCAGTGCAGGAGAGGAACCAGAGCCCTCACCCAAAAAAGTAAGCCAGACAGCCCTGGCAGGCAGACTGGCAGCCCTATAGGACAAACCCACAGTCCTTGAAGCCCTTGGATCAATTTTTGGGATTTGTTAAGACAATGGCTCTTCCTGACTCGGGTGGGGAGTCAGCTTTAGAAAAGAGACTCATTTTGCCTAGCTCCACATCTCAGAGGGATGACAAGGCACCATCATGAAAGGGAACCTATTTTGTAAGATTGAGCTCTTCCAGGGGCCTGAAAACAAAGAATAATCACCAGGCAAGGATCTTGAAGTTAACCTGCCACAACTCCAGGGTGTGACACAGCTGCAGCAGGCAGTTACAGAAGGTAGAAAGTGGGATGCCAACGCACTGAGTGGTTCAGTCAGCAGGAGGTGTGGACAAGGCAGATGGTAGCCCCAACCCCTGGGAAGGAGGGAGCTTGAGAGACTGGCAACTCTGAGCAAGGTCAGATAAAAGACTCGATCTTCAACTCACCACCCCCTCCACCTAACAGATTGTTAGGCCAAGTCAGGGTGACCGGTATGAAAATGTAAACAGACTGAGATAACTGGACACAAACTGGTGCATGTGCACAATATTACTATGACGTACTCCCATGTAACTGTGATGTGATTAGACAATGGTCTTGGCAATTAGCCACTATCATGTAAAAGCCTGAAGAAGCCCCTCTGCCAGCACTGTGTACACACAGAAAATACTGAATGCATGGAGAGAATGGGGTACCTACAGAGAGGAATGGAGAATATGGGGAGAACTGGGGTGGGGAGAGGCATGTAGAGGTGACGGGGCATGCAGTCAGTGATGGTCATGGGTGGTGATGCTACAGAGGGAAAGGAGAGGAAAACCCCGGGATAAAGCACGTCACACCTGTCTTTGGCTCCTTAAACCTGTTTTAGTTTTATGGTCGGCCACAAGTGCCCGTCTCTGGCCAAGGAACCCAGCTGAGACTCAACAGACCCCAACACTAGAGCACACAGAAAAAAGTCACTTGAATAGTCTGCCTTCCTTTCTTTTCTTTTCTCTTCTCTCTTTTCTTTTCTTTTCTTTTCCCTCCCTCCCTCCCTACCTCCTTCCCTTCCTTCCTTCCTTCCTACCTTCCTTCCTTCCTTCCTTCCTTCCTTCATTTCTCTTTCCTATTTCTGCAGCACTAGGGATTGAACCCAGGACTTTGCAAGGGGCAAGTGCTGTACCACTGTGCAGTACCCCAACCCTTTCTTATTTTTGTTTTGAGACAGGCTGGGACTCAAGATCCTCCTACCTCAGCCTCCCAAGACATTGGGACAGGTATACCACAATGTCTGGCTTGTTTTTGTTTTTTTCCCCCTCTTTTAATTGCTAATTTTGTTTTCTTCCTATTTTTTCTAATGTAATTTTTATCCTTTCTTTTATAGTTTACTTTTTTATATTTTGCTTCCTGTGTATCTCTCTTTCTCTGTTTACTATACTTTTAGTATCATTTTTACTACACTTTTTTCAAAAAGGACATCTCTGATACTTCTTATTGCGGTTCTTATGTTTATCTATTTTATCTATTTTTTCTTTATTGTGCAATTGTTTTTTGTTTCTTTGTTTTTTGTTGCTTTCTTTCCATCTTTCTAACACTCATTTCCTTTCTGGATCCTCTTTTTCCTTTCTTTTACTTAATGTTTACTGCTTCTTTTTTCTCCCCCTTCTCTGCCTCTTTTTTTATTTCAAGGAATTACTATTTTTACCTTCACCCTAAATGATTTGTAATTTCATAGTTTAATCTATATCATTGTCAACATTTTCTGTTCCATGGACATTGGTAGTGTAGTAGTTGGCTCTAACTGATTTTAAGTGTATTTCTATATCTGGTTTGGTCAGTTATTTACCTGTTACAGTGGTCTGCCTTCACTGACAGTGGTAATGGCAACTGTGATTTTGAGAGAAAGCCACTCACTAAGAAGATGCCCAAATAAAATAGGAGGAGATATCTATCCCAACAGATATACAAATCACAAAACAGTAACACAAGAAACATGATAAAGCAAAGCAACAAGTCTCCTTCAAAAGACCATAATTCTTTAACTATTGAATCTAAAGATACTGATACGGCTGAAATGTCAGACAAAGAATTCAAAAGTCTATTTGTAATAATGATCAATAACTACAAAGAGGACATAAACAAGTGCATGAATGAAGTAAGGAAGTCAATACAGGACCTAGATCAGAAGGTCACTAATCTATGCCAGGTGCAGTGGCTCATGCCTGTAATCCCAGCAATTCAGGAGGCAGAAGTAGGTGGATTGCAAGTTCGAGACCAGAGCCAATCTGTGTAATTTAGTGAGACATTGTCTCTACATTGCCTCAAAATAAAAAGTAAAAAATGGCCTAAGGGTACAGTTCAGTGGTACAGCACTTGCAAAGCATGCAAGCATGAGGCCCTGGGTTCAACTCCCCAGTACCACACAAAAAAAGTAAGTCACTAATGTGAAAGACAAAGTCAGCATATTAAATAGATGAGAAATTCAGCCTGGAAAATGAGATTTTGAAAAACAAACAAATAGCATTGCCGGGCACAGTAGGAGGATCGCAAGTTCGAGACCAGAGGCAGTCTGCGTAACTTAGTGAGACCCTGTCTCAAAAAAAAAAAAAAAAAAAAAAGTTTAAAAATGGGCTGGGGGTGCAGCTCAGTGGTCCAGCACTTGCAGAGCATGCAAGTGTGAGGCCCTGGGTTCAACCCCAAGTACTGAAAAAAAAAAAAAAACAGAAATGTTGGAAATGAAGAACTCAATAAATCAAATAGAAAACAATGGAAAGCATCACTAGTAGACTAGATCAAGAAGAATATAAAACATCAAGGATGGAAGACAAGGTTGAAAAAATACTACATTCAGATTTCAACGAGGAAAAAAAAAAATAAAAGAAAATGACCACCACTCCCAAGAACTCTGTGAGATGATCAAGAGAACAAATTTAAGAATCCAGGGGGTAGAAGGAGCTGAGATAAAAACTAAGAGCATGGAAAACCTATTCAATGAAATAATTGCAGAAATGTTCCCAAATCTGACTGGGAATTTGGACATCCAATCACAAGAGGTCTTTAGAATCCCAAATACACATGAATAGAAAAGAATTTCCCCATAACACATGATAGTTAAAATGCCAAGACTACAACACAAAGGCAAACTTGCCAAAACAACATCAGGCCTCTCAGCACAAACCCTAAAATCCAAGAAAGCATGGAATTATATATGTCAGGCCCTTGAAAGTAAATAACTGCTAACAAAGACTACTATATCCAGGAAAGTTGTCATTTAAAACCAATGGAGAAATAAAGACCTTTTAAGAAAAGTACCACTAAAGCAATTCATGACCATCCAGCCAGCATTGCAGTAGATATTTAAAGGAATCCTATACACATAGGAAGATGAAAGTCTCAATTACAAGAGTACAGAGAAAAACAAACTTCAAGGGAGGAACAGATGAACTAATGAGAACTAAGAAAGAATCATTTATGCCTAGATAAAAAACATCACCACCACCACCAACAACAACAACGAAAACCAGCAAAACATAGATATGAATAAGGGGGAAAGAAAAGAACAAACAGTATGTGAATCAACCAGAAAAATTGTTGTTGCTATTCTTAGGTGCCATTGAGTCAGGTCTGACTCATGGTGACCCTAGGTACAACAGAATGAAACACTCTCCAACAGTGCTTCTCTGATATTCATAGGGTTTTTAATGGCTAATTATTCAGGATTGCTTTGGGAGTGGGCTGTCAAGTCCTTCTCCCATTTTTGTGGTGCTGGGGATTGAACATAGAGCCTAGAGAGCATAGAACAGCACTCTACCAAATGAGCTAATACTCAACACAATTATAAGAATCAGCAAACCCTTTCAAATAAAAACCATAGATATAAATGGTCTTATCTCTCCAATTAAAAGACATAGACTAGTAAGTTGGATTTAAAAAAAACAAGATCCAACAATTTTTTGTCTGTAAGAAACACATCCCACTGGCAAGGACACTCACAGACTGAAAGGAAAAGAATGGAAATTGATATACCAACCAAGTGGAAACCAAAGGGGTGGGGAGAAAGGAAGAATAGGCATCTTTTATCAGACAGAGTAGACTTCAAGTTAAAATTAGTCAGAAGAGACAAAGAAGGTCACTGAGTATTAATAAAGGGAGCAATTGATCAAAAATATGTAACAATTGTAAATATTCATACACCTAATATCAGTGTTTCCAATTTCATAAAACAGACACTACTGGATATCAAGGGATAGATATAAAAGGATAGATACAGTAATTGCAGGTGACTTCAATACCCTAATCTCAATAGATAGATCATCCAGACAAAAAAAGTTAACGAAGAAATTTCAGAATTAAGCAGTAAAATAGATCAAAGAGGCCTAACAGACATCTACAGAATATTTCATCCAAAAACTACAGAATACACATTCTTTTCAGCAACCCATAGAACTTTCCCGAAAATATATTACATTTAAGGCCATAAATCAAGTCTTAACAAACACAGAAAAATTGAAGTAATTTTTTGTATCTTGTCAGACCATAATGGAATAAAACCAGAAATTAACAGCAAAAGTTATAGAAGCTATACAAATACATGGAAATGGAACAATACACTCTTAAACAATCAATGGGTCCTTGAAGAAATCAGGGAGGAAATTTTAAAATTGCTGTAATCAAGTGAAAATGAAAATACAACCTACCAGAGCCTTGGAATACAGCAAAGGCAGTTTTTGTTTTGCTTTGTTTTGTTTTTTGATACTGGGGGTTGACCCTGGGCTTTGCACCTAGGCAAGTGCTCTACCACGGAACTAAATCTCCAGCCCAGCAGAGGCAGTTCTAAGAGGGTAGTTTATAGCTATGAGCAACTACATTGAAAAATCAGAGAAGACTCAATGATGTACCTTAATATCTTAGAAAAACAAACACAGGCAAAACTCAAAACTAATGGACAGAAAGAAATAATAAAGATTAGAGCAGAAAGAACAGTAAAATAAACTGATGAAATAAAGAGTTGGTTCCTTGAAAAGATAAACAAAGATTGACAAACCCTTAGTCAAACTAACCAAAAGAAAGAGAAAGAATACTCAAATTAATGTTGTTAGGTGCCATCAAGTTGGGTCGAACTCAGAGCGATCTTTATAGGGTTTTCAGTGGCTGATTGTTGCAGGATTGCTTTGGGAGTGGATTGCCATGTCCTTCTCCTAATTAAAACATACATATCATAAAAACAAAAGAGGCTTTATGTAGGGGGAGAAAAGGGATTAAAGAGAAAAAGGGGCAATAAGAAAGAGTAATGGGGAAAAAGAAGAGAAATGTCACATTTTGCCCTTAAGGCAAAATCTGGGAACAAACACACAAACACAAAAGAACATGCAAGTAAAAGAGGGACCATTGGTAGGGAGGAAGGGGATGAGGATGAAAATCATGATAGGGTCAATGTACAATGATATGCATGTATTGAAATGCCATAATGAAACCCATTAAGTTGTACACTAACTTAAAAATTACGAAGAGCAAACAAAAAACCTAAAATACCTTTTTCTCAAGAAAATGTTACCATGAATGGATAACCAATGTCGTGCAAAATAAACTTACAATGAGATAAACTTTCTCTTCCTAATATTTAAAAAACTATAATATTCAGTGCAGAAAAGGGTAGTATGAGATGGGCTTTCTCATATTAGCTAGCAAAAATGTACATTCCAATGATCTCTCTGGAAACTAATTTACCAGTATATTTCAAAAGCCTTAAAATGTTTGTGCTGTCTCTAATAGCACAATGGTATCAGAAATTCCAAAGGTGGGGCTGGTTTGTTTTAACAAACAATCCAGGTGATTCTGATGCATCTTTTTAAGTTTGAGAATCACTACCCTAGAGATTCTCACCTACTCCTGTGGGCTTAATGACCATGTTCTATAAATAGAGTATTTGTTGTTGTTGTTGTTAGGTGCCCAGTCGGTATCCAACTCATAGCGACCCTCATAGGGTTTTCAATGGCTGACTGTTTTGGGATTGCCTTGGGAGTGGATTGCCACGTTCTTCTCCCATTTTTGTGGCGCTGGGAATTGAACTGGGGACCTCAGAGACTGTAGCGCAGCGCTCTACCAACTGAGCTAAATCCCAAGTATTTATGTGTCCTCAAATTCATATATTGAAACCCAACTCCTAGTGTAATAATATTTGAGGTTGGCCCTTTAAAAGTGATTAGGTCAAAAAGGCAGAGCACTCAAAGTACTAATTCTTTATAAAAGGGACCCAGAGATATTCCTTGCCTCTTCTATCATTCTAGGTTACAGTGAGAATGCATCAACTATTAACCAAGAAGTGGGCCCTCATTGGGCACTGAATCTACTGATGCTTTGACCTTGGACTTCTAGCCTGAAGAACTATGAGAAATGAATTTCCGCTGATCATAAGCCAACCAGTCTTGTTTCTGTTATAGCATCCTGAATGGATTTAGACATCATTTAATGGCAGAAGAGTCTTAAATCAACATCTCTACCCCAACCAAACCCATATAACCAACCACTCACTTGATATTTCCATTTTGATGTCTTATAAAAACTTTAAAATAAACATATTTAACATTAAATTCAGATATTTTCCTCCAAAGTCTCCTCTACCTCCAGTGATCAGCACAATCTTCACAAATGGTGCTATCATTTCTCCTCAAACAAGAAACCTAGGCATCATCTATGACTTCTCCCAATCTCTTCCACCTTATTTACATATCTAATCAAGTACTATTTCCTAAAGATAACAAACATCTTTCATATAAAATTCCATATAAAAGTCATATGTTGAAGTCCTAACCTCCACCTCCTCTCACGTGACTGTATCTGGAGTCTTCAGAAGGTAGTCAAGATTAAATGGCTAGGTGAGATAAAGATGGGGCACTAAGTCCATAGAGTTGTGGTCTTATAAAAAGAGGAAGATCTCTCTCTCTCTCTCTCTCTCTCTCTCTCTCTCTCTCTCTCTCTCTCCCTCCCTTCTACCCCAGTTCTCCCTCTCTTCCTCTCTCATATGCAGCAAGAAGATGGCTATCTGAAAGCCAAGAGTGGAACCCATCAGACACTGACCCTGCCAGATCTTGATCTAAGACTTTTAGGCTCCAGAACAATGAAAAACTAAGTAACTGCTGTTGAAGCCATCCACTGTATGATACTTTGTTATGGTAGCCCATGCAGACTAAGACAGACACCTATGAGCTCTCCCTTTCCCTTCATCTCCACTGCTATCATCCTTGTATAAACCACTATCATCTCTTGCCATCTATTCCAATAACTTTCCAAGAACTTCCCTCTAGATTAGTCCCACTCCCTCTAAACAAATTATCTACACCCAACTAAAGGGATATCATTAAGTCAGGTTTCTATTTAAAATCCATCAATGGCTTTCCATCATCTTTCAAATAATGTCCAAATACTTAACAGAGATATATCAGAATGACATAAGACATATTAACTGATGATCCTCAACCCCAGGACACAGACTATTGTGGTGTAGATATTAAATGTCCCCCAAAGGCTCATGTGTTGAAGGCTTGGCCCCAACTAGTAGATCCAATCACTGGGAGGTGACTGGATCACAGGGCTCTGACCTAATGAATGGACTAATTCATTGATGAGTTCATAATCTGATGGCATTATTGGGAGGTGATAGAAATTAGAAGGTGGGGCTTAGTTGGGAAATGTAGGTCACTGGCAGCATGCATTGGAAGGGCATCTTATCTCTGGTATCATCTTCTGTCTGTCTCTTTTCTTCCCAGCCACAATGGACTGAGGATCTGTGCTCTTTCATACGCTCCTCACCATGATGTCCTGCCTCACCATGGCCCAGGAACAACTGAGCAGAGGGATCGTGGACTGAAATCTCTGAAACCACAAACCAAATTAAATTCTTCCTTCATTAAGTTGGGTTTTTTGGGTGTTTTGTCACAGTAATGAAAAAGTGACTAACACACTGACTGACCATTGCCTTGCCTCCTGTAACCACCTGCTGCCCTGTGTTTGCACAGGCTCACCAGCATCGTCCTAGTCAGCCTGCTCTAAGTGTCACTTTTTGGCCACACCTGAAAATATGTGGCTGCTCTCCACAGCCCACTGGGGATTACTTTTATCTGTGAAGCTGTGCTCAGGTCCAACTCTTCAGCACCCGGTGTAAGCCATGTACTATACTCCTCAGCAAGTATGTTTACCAAGCTTTTATAGCGCTTAACCTGTTACTATTTTGCTTAAACTTAAAAGCCATGAATTTGAAACTTCTCTTCTTGGCTTTCGTCATGGCACCCTCTCAGACCCTTGCAGGGGGTGGCTTACAGTCCAGGTGGTAGAAGGTTGACAGTTAATGTAATTCTAGGATATACAACACATCAATTAATACTTCACAAATTACCCCAACACATTGGCTAAAATTTCCTGAACTATTTGGCCTCCTGTGCAGCTCTCTACTCTCTCCATGTTGTTAAGGGAAAGCCATGATGTTTAGTTTCTCTAATACACAGTGCTCTTTTCCACCTTTGGGCCTTTTACTTACTGGCTCATCTACCCAGAGTACTTTTTTTTCCCATTTCCTGTGACTGTTCACCTTTCATGTCTTAATAGAAACATAGTTTCCTTAGAAAGAATCTCTTCCACCACTTTTATACAAGAGTAGTTCTCCTGTTGGTAGGGCTGGGATTCAGCTCAGTTGGTAGAGTGCCACTCTGCAGTCTCTGAGGTCCTGGGTTCGATTCCCAGCATCACAAAAAATGGGAGAAGGATCTGGCAATCCACTTCTGAAGTAATCCCAAAACAATCAGCCACTGAAAACCTTCTGAGGGTTGCTGTGAGTCAGACAGGACTGGACAGTACCTAACAACAACAGTTCTCCTGTCATACATACATTCCCAGCATACTTAGAATTTCTTTCAAATTGTAATTGGTGAACTTATAGTTACTTATTATTTGTTTGTTATTATCATTATTTGTTTAATGTCTACTAATCTTTCTATGTTAATAGAATTTAGGCTATAAATTCCATGTGTCTGTTTTGTTCTCTAATGTAGTCTTACTGTCTATAAGATGTTAAGGGTTCAGTGAATATCTGTGAATGGCAACAGGGTTAAATCCTTTTTTGCATAGGTTTCAGAATTAGTGTTCTTGAACCATGTCTATTTACCTACAGTATCCCAAGACTGCAAAACATGTTTTTGTAAAAAGTGTTCTGTTTGCAACTATTTTTCTGAATGGCTCAGGATCTTATTGATACCATTCAACCAATACAAATTTGGAAATAAATTCGCTTGCTTACCTATAGCATGCAACCATCACTATACATCCTATTCTAAATTTATTTATTTATTTATTTATTTCCTTGTTGTTTGTTTCGTTTTGTTTTTTGTCTGTACTGGAATTGAACTAAAGGCCTTGCTAACCAATCACTCTACCATTGAGCTACACTCCCAGACTGCTAGTTTAAATTTTTTTATTCCATCGAAAGAACCTCATAGCTTAAACCACTCAGGCAACAGCTTTAGAATGAGTACATGATATATATGTGAACTCAGTCAAATATAGTAATGAAATAATACTTCTATATAAGATTTCACTTGAAAAGAGGGCTTGAAAGCCTTCTATGTTTTAAAGGAAGCAGAAACAGAACTACTACAATAAGGTTAGAAAGAGATGCTAGAGTTCTTCTCCCAAAGACCTAAGAGACATCAGCAGGAACACCATTATTTAACCTAGGCTGATTTATGGCCAGTTGAAACAATTACAATAATACTCCTAGCCTTTGCTCTTATTCTCCTTATTTTTATCCTGTGTAGTTTTTCCTTCTCCAATTTATACAAGCAAGATGTATTTCTCAGTGGGATGGAGGAAAGGGGAAGAAGGATGTGGGAAAGGGAAGGAGAGTTCTAAAAGGAAGAAGGACTATGGGCAAAGGAAGAACTCTAAAGAGGTGAGCCTTCAGTTTCTCTTAGGCAACCTATATAAACTGATTTTCCCATGGTGAACCTTCTCACTTTTCCTCTTAGACAACCCAGTACAAAACACAAAATACACTTGGTTCTATGTCATATTGAAAATGACACTAGTAGATTTATTTCATCTTCAAGACAACGATGGTTGAACAACATTAAAGAAATAAGTTAGCTAAAGCAATGATTCTCTGAAGTCTCCACAGAAAATCCATCCCACTAACCAACCTCCAGATGTGAATCATCAAGTTCTTTTCACTAGCTGCACTAATATATCGTCTTCACTTGGATGTCAAACCCAACAGGTCTCAAATGGAACTCATTATCTTCCTCCACAAACTGGTTTCTCTTCTTATTTCCCTGTGAGAACCAGTGCTACAATCATAACGTTAGTCACCCAAGCTTATAACCTAGAGGCTACCTCTAACCTCTCTTCTCATCCCTATAGTATAGGGAAAAGGAAGTAGCTGGAACCTACTCTCTGCCCTACCCACTTACATGGTTTAGGCACTGACATCAGAGTTGTCAAGGTGTAGTCCAAGGTCCTGTGAGTCAGAATGCCCTGTGGCCCTTGTTAAAAATGCACACTTCCAACCATGCCTCCAGATGCACTGAATTAGGGTTTGGTTAGAGAATCAGCATTTTAAATTAGATCCTCAGAGGCCTTTTAAAGCCACCTAAAAAAAAATCAATGATCTGAAGGAAATGAACCAATTACAGAGAGACAGTGCGGAGGAAGAGCAGGTGAATAAGGCACCCTGTCCAAAGGACACAATAGAGATTCAAGAAGCAATGGCATCCCTCACAGGTAAAGGAAAACAAAGGCAGAAAATCAGCATAAATATTATGTAAAGCAGTTTTTGTTTTTGTTGTTTTGCCAAGATAGGTCAAGAGGGACTCTATATCCCCAAAGGAGCATCAACTAGAACAAGTCATGCCAAGGACTATTTGAGCATTAAAGTACACAGGGAAGGAACAGTAGCAACTGAGGTCACAGTGTGACATTCCAGAATTATCACTAGCTGCTTGGATCTCAGAATTGTTTGATAATAGTAAGATCTAGGGAATAATAAAGGAGGCTGGTAGGGAGCTTGAGTGAATGATTCATCTGTACTAGCCAGGATTTGCCAGTTTAAAAAAAAAAAACTATTCTAACTACTTTAGACTCAAAAGAACTAAATATATATGGTCCCTGACTCAGTAATTTTTCAGCTCATATGGTTTGACTTATGACTTTTCAATTTCACACTGGTATGAAAGCATCAGCATTCAACAGAAATTGTACTTCAGATTTTGAGTGTTGACCTTTCCCTGGGCTAGTGATATGCAGTATGGTAGGATACTCACTCAAAATATAGGGCAGTAGGGTAAAACACCCATGTAATCACAAGGGTAAACAAAAGGCACTTACAGCTACTGTTACTAAACTATGATGTTTGGTAGATTGGGTATATTAAATGCATTTTCAATTTAACGATATTTTCAGCTTAAGATGAGTTTATCAGAATGTAACCCAAAGATCAGTTGAAGAACATCTGTACAATTAGGTGCTCACAAAATTGTTGGAAAGGCTAGGAAAAGAAGTGCCAAAATTCCAGGAATGATCACTAAAAGTGACAACCAAGGTAACCATTGTTTGTGCCATGGTCAGAAAATAGGAATAATAGGAAATATGGAAAATAAGGAAATGACTGTCCTAAATGCTGACTCCAGGCACACTGCCTCAGCCCAGATCCATGCCAGCAAAATGAACGTCCCTGGAACCCAAAAAGCAGGCACAAAGACACTGAGGCCTCTGTTACATTGCCATACAAAAAAAGTCAGTGCTTCCAAGTCCCAGCTTGATGATGGAAAAAACAGAAATACCACCTCTGTTTCACTACTGTCATCCAAATATCACATGCAAATGTCTGTTTGGTAGAGGTTGGGTCACACACAGAGTCAGAAGGAATGTGCTTAATGAAAGCTTAAGCCCTCTCTCCTTTAGACATAGTCTAAAGATGGAAAGCATTAGAAAACTCAGTTTGACAGTATTTAAAACCTAAGCTGAAAGGAAGCAGGGACAGACATTAATAACTTATTTTCTAGTAACTTTGGTTTTATTCTGTTTCTCTTCATTTCCATGCCTGCAAATTTAACATGGTTCAAATTCTTCAGGTCTGGAAAAAAATCATTTGTCTTCTAACTGGTGTTCTGCCCAGTTTCTCCCAGTTCTTACTCATTCTAGTCCATTCTGCACACTGTTCCCTGGACTGAGTTTCCTAAAACAGAGTTCAAAATTTTTATTTGCAACCATTTCCAAAAGAATGTTGTAAAGCATTTATCCTCTTGCACATTACTAAGCTGACAGTTAAAATTTTTAACCCAAGCTAAAATAATTACAAATTCTCTCTTAATGTATTATAATATTGTCATTTTAAAATAAAACTACAGCACTTTAAAAGATATATCTAATCGATCTAAATATTACATCATCTATTTTTTAAAAGGCATAAACCAGCTATTCTTTAATAATCAGAGATTTTTTGTGTTTCCTTTCTTTCCTTGAACTCACATCTCGGTTCTATTTCCACCAAAGAATTTCATTGTGTTTTGATTCCTGAAAAATCTTTGTATCAATTTCTTAACTATTACAATAAAAGTATACCAGAGGTGTCAAAAAAAAGTATACACATTTTAAGAGATGTTTTCTATGTATTATTTTTTGAAGTTGAATTGAATTATGATGGTAACCACTTTGTGCACCTCTTGTAATTGCAGAAGTCAAACATGAGTTCTATTCATCTTTTGTTATTGGTATATATTATAATATTAATTAATAATATTAATTAATAATAATATTAATTACTATTACAATCTTAATACTTAAATATGTATTTAGTTTTTGCACTCCACTGCAGATGTTGAAATTATGTTTAATTCCAGTGACTATGAGGCTATATATAACAATTATTCTAGATTGGATTATCATTTCAATTGTTGTTAGCATATTATTGATAAAAACATAAATATAAATTTCTGTAAGTAGTTTTTAAACAGAAAAAGTAAATTTTTACCTTAAATGTCTCTTTAATGAACTAGAAGGATAGGGATTTGCTGGTTCTGTTAAAATTAAGCCAATTATCTGTACATAAAAATTGCTTATTGCTAAATTGAGACATGGTTCAACTTCACTTTTATTCTATGTTTTCCTGTTTCATTATTCATGTAAATGTCAAGAAATTTTGTTTGCATAAATAAATAGATGTGTATACATGTAAAGCCCTCAATAATTTGTACTCTGTCAGAATCATGCCAAAAATCTTGGAACAAACTACCATTGAAATTTACTTCTAATACACTGTTAGTTCACAAATCAATCATAGCGTTTCCTGTAATTTTATAGAAAGCAAACTAGGAAACCATCTAACTCTCAAAAGGATTTTTTTATCATTTATTAATGTAACTTCTTTTCTCAACAACAATACAAGTCACTGTACTGTTTCTAAATATCCCAGTGAGCTCTAGTTTTTCTAACCCGGGGATACTGGGTCAGATTAGGGCGAAAGAGGGTCTTTTTTAATTTAAAATGTGAGGTAGTGGGGAAAGAAAAGATAGACATGGGATGTCCTCATGCAGAGTTAAGCAGTGCAAACTGAAATTGAATGTCCAGAATTCAATGCCTTTAAAACTCTTCTTGCCTTTTATATTCCTTGGAAAGAGCTCATATACCACATCAGTTTGAAGAGTGCTTCCCTAATAACAGTATTAACTTGCATAAGTGGTATTTTCCCATTTGTATTTTCCACAATGGTGCACATCTTTAATCCCAGGGACTCTGGAGGCAGAGGCAAGAGGATTGCAAGCTCAGGGCCGGAGGCAGCCTCCATAATTTAGCAGAACCCTATCTCAAGATAAAAAATTTGAAAAGGTGGCTAGAGGTATAGCTTAGCAGCAGAGCACTTGCAATGTGTGGGGCCCTGGTTTCAACTTTCCAGTACTGCAAAAGATAAACAAACAAGTAAATAAATAAATCTGTCTCATATGGCATATTTGTATTCTTAAAGTGTTTATTATTTTTTGTTGTTTGTCTTCTTTTGTTTAGAGCAAGTCACACTATTTAGCCCTGGCTGGCCTGGAATTCAAGATTCTCCTGCCTTAGCCTCCCAAGTGCCAGCATTACAAGTATGTACTACCATGTCTGGTAAAAGAACTTACCATTAAGGTAAGTGACTTGTCAACTGATAAAATGTATGTCTATTGTCAGTTTCCTTGATTCTAGAACTGATGGATATTTTTATATTTAATAATTATAAATTTTTACTGCAAAATATAAGGTTTCTTTTTGTATAAGAAACTATCATTAAATCAACAGTATCATTAAATCATCTTACAACTGACGAAACACTTTTAAAGAAGGGGCAGGCAGGAGCAGAGTGGTAGCCTGTTGTTCTTGGTCCTACCACCCTACAGCAAAACTTCCTCTAGAGCTTGGCTGTCTGTCCATCCTAATTATGCCTAGGCATCCTGTTCCCAGGCTTTGCCTCCAGAGATTCTGATCCAGAGTGGCTATGGTAGGGGTCAGGAATCCGCATGTTTACCAAGCACTCCAAGAAATTCAGATACTTGTGGCTCTCAGGAAATGTCTACTTAAAGGGAAAGTATCCAACAAAATCTATCAATTGATATTTGCAGTGGTGATTTATAAATTAAAAAGTTTAAGGACTAGGAATATGTTAATTAACTGGCCCTGTAGCAAGGAGAATCACTACAGAGTGTGCATGTCATGAGTTCAATAGTGATTTCAACAGAAGTACCCGATGCCTGTGGTAATCATCTCTAAAGGATCTCTGAGGTCCTGAGGAGTTCAGATCACCATGCTTTCCCTGTGTTCTGGAGTCTATGGGCTCTTCTATGGAAGAAAAGGACTCACTGAATCACCTTATACTTCCTGACAAAATATTTTATATGCCAGAAAGGAACTCAAGACATCCCACTAAATAATAAGCTACTCTACAGGCTAAACAATTGAATGAAAGAAAAAACTTGACTTTGGCAAGGTCTTCACTGCCCAAGAATACCTGGAGTTTTCTTTATTTTGTTTTGTTTTGTTTTGTTTTTCTCTTTCTCAGTGAGTAGGCAATTGTTCTACCACTGAGCTACACCACCAGCCTACCTGGAGTCCTTTACAAAAGAAAAAAATTTTTAAGATGGAGGGTGTTGTAAAGAGGGTGAAATAAAGCAATCCATCCTCTGGCACATTGTAATAGGAAAACATTTCTGCGCTTATGTGTGTTTAGTAATATTTATTCATTAACAGAAACGATGCTGGAGATAGAATTTTGTCACACCAATGACCTTTTCATTCCAAATACATTTGTTCAACAACATAAATGGCAATTATACACGTGGAAGTCACCAGATAGAACATATAGGAACCAAATTAACTACATTTGTGGAAAGAGACAATGGAAAAGCTCAAAATCAAATGTCAAAATGAGACCAGGTGCTGATTATGGTTTAGACCATCAATTGCTCATATGCAGGTTCAAACTGAAATTGAAGAAAATTAGAACAAGTGTACAAGAGCCAAGTTATGACCTTGAATATATCCACCGGAGTTCAGAGACTACCCGAGGAACAGGTTTGATGCATTAGACACTAATGATTAAAGACCAGACAAGTTGTGGTATAACAATCATTCATGAGGAAAGCAAAATGTTATTAAAAAGACAGGAAAAAAGAAAAGATCAAATTACATGCCAAAAGAGATTATGAAACTTGCCCTTGAATATTGATGAGCAGCCAAAATAAAAGGAAAACATGATGAAGGAACTAAACACAAGATTTCAAAGGGCAGCACAAGAAGACAAAATCAAATATTATAATGACATGCACAAAGAACTGGAGGTAGAAAATCAAAAGAGAAGAATATGCTCTGTTTTTTTTCAAGCTTATGGAACTGAAGAAAAAATTCAAGTCTTCAGTGGCAATAGAGAAGGATCCTACAGGGAAAATATTAAACGATGCAAGAGACATCAAAAGAAGATGGAAGGATTACACAGAGTCATACAAAAAAGAATTGGTAAATGACTAACCATTTCAAAAAGTTGCATATGATCAGGAAATCAGTAGTACTGAAGGACAAAGTGAAAGCTGCCTTTTAGGAATTGATGAAATCTAACTCTCCAGGAATTGATGGAATACCAATAGAAATGTTTCAACAAACTGATGCAGCATTGGAGGTGCTAACTTGCTCATGTCAAGAGATTTGGAAAAGAGCTAACTGGCCAACTGACCAGAAGACACCCATATTTTTGCCTATTCCAAGAAAGTAGATCCAACCAAACGTGGAAATTACCAATCAATATCATTCATAATTCATGCAAGTAAAATTGTGATAGGGATCATTCAAAAGCAACTGTAGCAGTATATAGACAGAGAACTGCCAGAAAATTATGCCAGATTGAGAAGAGGGCATGGAACCAGGGACATCATCGCTGATGTCAGATGGATATTAGCTGGAAGCAGAGAATACCAGAAAAATACTTATCTATGTTTTGTTGATTATGCAAAGGCATTTGACCATGTGGATCACAATAAATTATGGATAACACTGTGAAGAGTAGGAATATCACAGCACTTGACTGTACTCATGAGGAATCTGTACATGGACCAGGAGGCAGTCATTCGAACAGAACAAGGAAACACTGCCTGGTTTAAAGTTGAGAAAGATGTGCATCAGGACTGTATCTTTTCACCATACCTCTTCAATCTTTATCCTGAGCAAATAATCTGAGAAGGTAGACTTTATGAAGAACATGGCATCATAATTGGAGGAAGATTCATTAACAACCTGTATTATGCAGATGACACAACTCTACATGCTGAAAGTGAGGAAGATTTGAAACATTTACTGATGAATATCAAAGCACCCAGCCTTCAGTATGGATTGAGACTAAACATCAACAAAACAAAAATCCTTACAATTGGGCCAGTATGAAGCTTCATGATAAATGGAGAAAAGACTGAGATTGTCCATGATTTTGCTTTACCTAGTTCTACAATCAACACATGGACTTCACCAGACGGAACATACAGGAATCAAATTGACTACATATGTGCAAAGAGACGATGGAAAAGCTCTGTACAAAATGTCAAAACAAGACCAGGTGCTGACTGTGGATCAGACCATCAACTTCTCATGTGCAAGTTCAAACTGAAGCTGAAGAAAATTAGAACAAGTATACGAGAGCCACGGTATGACTTGAGTATATCCCACCTGAGTTCAGAGACCACCTCAAAAATAGGTTTAATGCATTAGACACAAATGATAGGAGACCAAAAGAGTTGTGGCATGACATAAAAGATATCATTCAAGAAGGAAGCAAAAAGTTCTTAAAAAGACAAGAAAAAAAGAAAAGACCAAATTACATGTCAAAAGAGACAGTAGAACTTGCCCTTGAACATCAAGCAGCTAAAGCAAAAGGAAGACATGAGGAAATTAAGGAACTAAACAGAAGATTTCAGAAGGCAGCTCGAGAAGACAAAAACAAATATTATAATAACATGTGCAAGGAGCTGGAGGCAGAAAACAAAAAGGGAAGAACACGCTCTGTGTTTCTCAAGCTTAAGGAAGTGAAGAAAAAATTCAAGCCTCAAGTGGCAGTAGTGAAAGATTCTACAGGGAAAATATTAAATGATGCAGGAAACATCAAAAGAAGATGGGAAGAATATACAGAGTCATTATACAAGAAAGAATTGGTAGATGACCAACCATTCCAAGAGGTTGCATACTAAGAGGAACCAATGGTGTTGAAGGACGAAGTGGAAGCTGCCTTGAAAGAACTGGCAAAACACAATACTCCAGGAATTGATGGGATACCAATAGAGATGTTTCAACAAACAAATGCAGCACTGGAGGTGTTAACATGTTTATGCCAACAGATTTGGAAAACAGTTACTTGGCCAACTGACTGGAAGAGATCCATATTTGTGCCTATTCCCAAAAAAGGGGATCCAACTGAATGTGCAAACTATCGGACAATATCATTAATATTGCACACCAGAAAAATTCTACTAAAGATCATTCAGAAGAGACTGCAGCAGTACATAGACAGGGAACTATCAGAAAATCAAGCGGGATTCAGAAGAGGGTGGGGAACTAGGGACATCATTGCTGATGTCAGGTGGATATTAGCTGAAAGCAGAGAATATCAAAAAGATGTCTATCTATGTTTTATTGATTACGCAAAAGCATTTGATTGTGTGGATCATAACAAATTATGGATAACACTTTAGAAAATGGGAATACCAGAACACCTAATTGTGCTCATGAGAAATCTGTATGTGAACCAGGAGGCAGTTGTTCGAATAGAACAAGGAAACACTGAGTGGTTTAAAGTTGAGAAAGGTGTGCGTCAGGGCTGTATACTTTCACCCTATCTCTTCAATTTATACACTGAGCAAATAATCCGAGAAGCTGGACTTTATGAGGAAGAATGAGGCATCAAGATTGGAGGAAGACTCATTAACAACCTGCGTTATGCAGATGATACCACTCTGCTTGCTGAAAGTGAAGAGGATTTAAAACATTTACTGATGAAGATCAAAGATCATAGCCTTCAATATGGGTTACCACTAAATATCAACAAAACAAAAATCTTTACGACTGGGTTAGCATCCAACTTCACAATAAATGGAGAAAAGATTGAGGTTGTCCAAGATTTTGCTTTGCTTGGCTCTATAAGCAACACCTGCGGAAGCAGCAGTCAAGAAATCAAAAGACACATTGCTCTAGGAAAAGCTGTGGCAAAAGATCTCTTTAGAGTATTGAAAAGCAAAGATGTCACATTGAAGACGAAGGTGCGGCTGACTCATGCCATGGTATTTTCAGTCGCATCATATGGTTGCGAAAGCTGGACATTGAACAAGAGAGACAAAAAAAGAATTGATGCTTTTGAATTGCGGCGCTGGAGATGTCTATTGAATATACCATGGACTGCCAAAAGAACCAACAAATCTGTCCTAGAAGAAGTACAACCAGAGTGCTCCTTGGAAGCAAGAATGGCCAAACTGCATCTTACATATTTCGGACATGTAGTCAGGAGAGATCAATCCCTGGAGAAGGACATCATGTTTGGAAGAGTGGCAGGTCAATGCAAAAGAGGAAAACCCTCCACCAGATGGATTGACACGGTGTCTGCAACAATGGGCTTAAACAAAAATAATATCATTTGCCTGTTTACAGAATCGGCAAGTGTTTTGATTTGCTGTGCATAGGGTCGCTATGAGTCGGACTCAACTCGATGGCACCTAACAACAACAACAACACAATCAACACCCATGGAAGCAGCAGTCAAGAAATCAAAAGACACATTGCATTGGGAAAAGCTGTTGCAAAAGACGTCTTTAAAGCACTAAAAAGTAAGGATGTTACATTGAAGACAAAGGTGCACCTGACTCATGCCAGGGTATTTTCAGTCGCATGATATAGTTGTGAAAGCTGCACACTGAATAAGGGAGACGAGACAGGAGTAGAATTGATTCTTTTGAATTATGGCACTGAAGACAAATACCGAACATACCGTGGACTGCCAAAAGAACCAACAAACAGATCTGTCCTAGAAGAAGTACAACCAAAGTGCTCTTTGGAAGCTAGGATAGCCAGACTGCATCTGACATATTTTGGACATGCTGTCAAGAGAAACCAGTTCCTGGAGAAGGGTATCACATTTGGGATAGTGGCAGGTCAACCAAAAAAAAAAAAAAAAGGAATACCTTCAACTAGATGGATTGACACACTGGCTGCAACAATGGGCTTAAACATAAAATAGATCACGTGCCTGTCACAGAATCAGATAGTATTTAGTTCTGTTGTACACAGGGTCACTATGAGTCAGACCTGACTCGACGGCACCCTACAACAACAAACAACTATTCATAGTACAATTATACTACAAAAGAAAAGAATCAGCTGAAATAAGATGCGCTCTTAGGATAAAAGATGGATTTTCCATACGTTAACTTGTTAGATCTGAAGTAAATGTTTAGTTTCCTACTTAGTTACCTTTATAATTTGTAAGATTATTTATCTACATATGAATATGTATCAAAATTCTTTATTGCAAAAAGTACTAGAGGTTCTTTTAAAGAATTCAGATTCTCCCAACCTATGGAGAGAGCAATGAACTGATGGTATTAAAGTGTACTATACATGTCATGCCTGCAGCCATAGCCCTGTGGCATCCGATCCCGTCAGATCTCGGAAGCTAAGCAGGGTCGGGCCTGGTTAGTATCTGGATGGGAGACCGCCTGGGAACACCAAATGCTACAGGCTTGGGAGAAGGACCCGGCAACCCCCTCCCAAAAATCAATCTGCCATTGAAAACCCTATGAACAGCAGAGAAGCACTGACAATAGTGTTTCACCTGTTGTACAGAGGGACGCTATGAGTCGGATACCGACTCGACGGCACCTAACAACAACAACAACAACATACATGTCATTGTTTGAATACAAAATGTCCCCCGATGGTCAGAGTTTTAATGTTCAGTCCCCAGCTGGTGGCACTATCTTGGGAGGTTAAACTTTTGGAGGTGAGATTCTTGCTTTGTAGAAGTAACTTTCTGGGGGCAGGCTTTTGGAGGTTTTTACCCTGACCAGCAGCTCTTGTCTCTCTGTTCCTGGTACACCATGCAGTGAGGTCTGTCAGACTAATTCTATAACTGTGAGTTCCCAGTAAACTTCATCACTTTGTTTGGGTTATTTTTTCTGCTACAGCAATGACAATTGACTAATACAATGTATCATTACATTTGTGAAAACAGTTACCCCTTTCCCATCCACAAGTGCAAGGGGAAATGTAACTGTAATGTGAATTTATTTTTACCTTTTATTATTGAAAGTTTCCAACATATACAAAAATAGAATGGTGCAGTGACTCCTTTTTGTATACCAACATATGACTAATATTATTTCATCTATACTCTCCACACTGTTTTCTCCTCCCCTCACTGAATTACTTTGAAACAAATCCCACATTATTTTATCCTTATCTTTCCAGAGAGAGAGAGAGAGAGAGAGGATGAATATGTATGTGTGTATTTTTAACAAACATAACCACAATACCATTACCACACCTAAAAAATTAACCATGTGACTTTTGTTTTTTAAAGAGACAGGGTCTCACCAGCCATGGTGGTGCACCCCTGTAATCCCAGTGAGTGACTCAGGAGGCAGAGACAGGATGATTGCAAGGTCGAGGCCAGAGACAGCCTGTGTAACTTGGAGAGACCTTGATTCTAAACAACAACAAAAAACCTTTTAAATGGACCGAGGGTATAGCCCAGTGATAGAGCACTTGCAAAGTATGGGTAAGGCCCTGGGTTCAACCTCCAAGTACTGCAAAATTAATTAGTTAATTAATTAATTAACTAAATTAAGAGACAAGGTCTCACTATGTTGTCCAGGTTGGCAACAGGGGCTATTAACTGGCATGATCCCACTTCTGATACTTAGTCCTCATGCTCAGTGGGCATCGTGAAATATAGCACTGACCTCCTAGACTCAAATGATCCTCTTCAGCCTCACAGGTAGCTGGAACTACAGGTGCACACCACGACGACTGCATTATTTTTAAATATACCAGAATTTACATATCCAAAGGAGAGTTCTTTTCAAAGAATCATTTTTAAAAACTATCAGTGATGTTAACCTTTCTCAAAATACATCTCAGGATAACATTTTAGGACTTGCAAATATATTCTTTTTAAGTATCCAAAATCACGTCCAATCTTCACTGTTCAAGAATGTATTTGACTTGAAAATCTCCATAAAGATTTTAGGAATAAACCTCAATGAACAGTGGCAGTAATCAGACTGAGTAGTATTTGAGTTTGTGAGGAGGGGATTGTTGTTTGTTTGTTTTAGGGAGTAATATACACCAGAAACAAGGCTGTATTACTTTCAAGAAATGAGTCTGATGCTTGTAAAGCAACTCAGAAATTACCTATTCAGGCAACAAGAGATGCTAACTAGAGAAAGAGCTGTGGTGCATAGCAGCAGCTGAAGTAAGAATGGTACTAAGAGGAGAATGTGAGAAGCAGCTGAGAGAGCCAGCCAACTGGAGAAAGGAAGTTATGCTTAATCTTTGTACCCTAAATTCCAGTGATTTCTGGCCACTTTTGGGACTTATCTTGCATTTCAGGCCTTCATGCTTTTGCAAACAATGTTCCCTGTGATCAGAATGCCTCTTCCTGCCGGGTGGAGTTACTGAGGGAATCTCTAGTCATTCTTTAAGACCTTGATCAAATATTACCACATTCTTTGACTCTTAGGCTTTACTAGTTGTTGCATCGTTTCATTCCAGTTCTAGTTTGTAGGTACCCTTTTAACATCTCTGTACTGTTTGATATTATTCAGATACGTATATATTCCTCCAATTAGAATTTGTTGTTGTTGTTAGGTGCCGTCGAGTCGGTATCCGACTCATAGTGACCCTCATATGGTTTTCAATGGCAGACTGTTTTGGGATTGCCTTGGGAGTGGATTGCCAGGTCCTTCTCCCATTTTTGCGGTGCTGAGAATTGAACTCGGGACCTCAGAGACTGCAGCGCAGCGTTCTACCAACTGAGCTAAATCCCAGCTACAATTAGAATAGGTACTTCATTTTTGTATCTTTGGCACTATTATAGTTACTTGCACATAGTGGGCTTTCAGTAGGAATTTGTTTATTAAACATATAGGATTAATAACCTGCATATCTTTACATGGCTTAAACCCTGAGATGTTCTCATAATATGACAAAGCATTTGTGAGCTCTATACCTTATGGGTAAATCAAAGAAGAAAAATCTCGTGCAAAAGCAGTTTTTGCAAACAGAATCCCTGAAAGTTTCAGATATTGGCAGTGGAAAGTTTGGGGCAGAATTGGCCAAAGAAATGTTGGCAAATTCTTTTCTTGTCTTTTAATAAATGAATTTTTCCAAAACCATTTTTGGGGATTATAGTTGTTTTGTTTCTCTTCAAAGAATCAATACTTCAGAGTTAATGAATTAAGTACAAAAAGAAATTGAGTTTGAACTTAGTGGATCCATATTCTTCTCAAAATAAATTTGGAAGACAGAACACAAAGCATCAAAATGAACTGCCTACCTAAAAGGAAATAGACGCTGTGCACGGTGGCGCATGCCTGTAATCCCAGAGGCTCAGGAGGCAGAGGCGGGAGTATTGCAAGTTCAAGACCAGAGGCAGTCTGTGTAATTTAGCGAGACCCTGTCCCAAAAAGTAAAAAAAATGGGCTGGGGGAAAAGCTCAGTGGTCCAGCACTTGCAGAGCATGCAGGCACAAGGCGCTGGGTTCAACCCCCAGTACCACACACACACACACACACACACACACACACAGGAAATAGATGACTGGCAAGACCATTGCATATGGAAACTACCAAAATTTGGAACAACTGAAGGTAAGGCTTAATATGCTTTCATCAGGATGATTCATAGACTCTTCTTTCTCTCCCACTTTCTGCCCCAGAGCAAGAAAAACCCCTTTGACTCCTATTTGAATGACCAACCTGGCCTTTAGTATTGGAGGGAAGCGAATGCATCAATTCCCACCAGTGCTAGGTGCCACACCAGTGCTAGGTGCCACACCTACCACCCCTGTGGCATGGCCCCAGGATGAGAGGTAAAGGAGTCTGTGGGTAGCCTATGTGGGTAGAAAGGAGACAGGGAGAGTTATCTGTGAAGGACAATTGTATCTGATGTCACCAGCTCTCCACAGAACCCGAATTTTATCCAGAAAATATAGCTTTCTGAGTCCCAGATGGTTCACAGCATATTTCCAAAGTAGGAGATTTTTTCTTTTTCATTAGTAAGTCCACATACATTTTTGCAATTCTTCTAACAAGATGGTAAAAATTTTATTAAACTGTGTATATACAGAAATAACCTGATTTGGATACAGAAGAAACAGGACTGAAATAGTTGAGCAACAGGTTTGCTCAGTTTCAATGGTTATGTTGCACAACCTGGGCAAGGCATCCCATGACATAAAACTCAGAAATCCAGCCAGACCACCAAAGGACTTACAAAAGTGCTTCAGCTTCCACAACATAGCAACCATTTTTCTGACCTCATAACAGATGGTCTTGGGTCCTATGGCCATTTCTCAATTAGAAAATACATTAAATAAATTAGCACTTGTCTAAGCCTGGGAATACTGGGTGCTGCAGGCTAGGGAGAAGGACTTGGCAATCCACTCCTGAAACAATCCACCATTGAAAACACAGTGAATAGCAGAGAAGCACTGACAATAGTGTCAGGTATAGCACAATGTCAGTGTTTTGTTCTGTTGTATATAGGGTTGCTGTAAGTTGGACCCAACTTGATGGCACTTAAAAACAACAACAACAACAACAACAACAATACATATGACCCCATCACCACAACAAAAATGAGTGAAAGACCTGAATGGATATTCAGAAGACATACCAATGGCCAATAGGTATATGAAAACATGTTCGCCATCACTAGTAATCAGTGAAATAGCAAATCAAAACCACAGTTAAATATTAAATCACTCCAGTCAGAATGGCTACTATCAAAAAGACAAAAGAAAATGTTGGTGAGGATATGGAGAAAGGGGGAATTCTTTTTTTTTTTTTTGTAGTACTGGGGGTTGAACCTAGGGCCTTGTGCTTGCATGCTTTGCAACTGCTGTACCACTGAGCTGCACCTTCAGCCCATTTTTTACTTTTTGAGACAGGGTCTTGCTAAATTACACACACTGCCTCTGGTGTCGAACTTGTGATCCTCCTGCTTCTGCCTCCCGAGTCCCTGGGATTACAGGCGTGTACCACCACACCCGGCTAAAAGGGAATTGTTATACAATGTCAGTGGGAAAGCAAATTGGTACAGCCACTTTGGAAAAAAAAGTATAGTGTTCCCTCAGAAAATTTAAAAATAGAACTACCAGATGATCCAGCAATCCCACTATTGGGTATACATCCAAGGAGAATGAAATCAGTACATTGAAGAGACATATACACTCTTATGTTTATTACAGCAGTATTTGCAATAAGACTGCAGCCATACCACTGTGGCAAGGGATCCCATCAGATCTCAGTAAGCAAGGTCGGGTCTGGTGAGTACTTGGATGGAAGATCACCTGGGAACACCAGGTGTTGTAGGCTTGGCCTGGCCACCCACTCCCAACAATCAGCCATTGAAAACCCTGTGAATAGCAGAGAAGTACTAACAATACTGTTTTGCCTGTTGTATGTAGGGTTGCTATGAATCAGACACTGACTCGACACCACCTTACAACAACAATATTTGTAGCAAGCAATAAATGGAATCAACCTAAGTATCTATCAATGGATAAATGGATGAAGAAAATGCAGTGGAATACTAATCAGTCATAACAATGAAATGAAATCCTGCCATTTGTGGCAACATAAATGAACCCAGAGGGCATTATGTTAACTAAAACAGACCTGGCACAGAAAGATAAGTATCATATGATCTCACTTAGATGTGGAATATAAAAAAGTTGGTCTCACAGAAATGAAGAGTAAAATAATGGTTATCAGAGGCTAGGGAGGGTAATGGGGTGGAAGGTAAATTTGCTCAACAGGTATAAAGTTACAGTTAGATAAGAAAAAATTCTGGTATACTATCATTACACAGTAAAATGACTATGTCAAACAATAATGTATTTATTTCAATGTCACTAGAAGACAGGATTTTGACTGCTGTCACTACATAAAGGTTTGAGGTGATGGATATGTTAATAACCCAGCTTTGATTTTTATATGATATACACATATATTGAAACATTACACTCTATTCCATAATATGTATAATTATATCAATGAAAAATAAAATAAAGCTTTAAGAAATGAAAACAAAAGTAGATCCTTTTCTAAAAATATAAAAGTAATCCAAAAGGCATTAGTGATTTGTCAAGTGTGTAAATCAGTAAATTGTGAATTTAAATTTGAAATTCAAGGTCCTTTCTATTCAGGGCCCATGTTTTTATGTGACACCACAACTACGACAGTCACCATATTTGGGAAATAAACAGAATGAGGTAAGAAGGAAAGAAAGAAAAAAGGAAAGCAAAGGAAGGAAGGAAGGAAGGAAGAGAAAAGAAAAGAAGGAAGGAAGGAAAGAATGAAGAGGGGGAGGGAGAAGAAAGAAAAGGGATGAATGAAGGAAAGAAAAGAAAAAGGAAGGAAAGAAAAAAGCATAGTATATTTTGATTATTACATATAAAGAATTTCACTTGCTTAATAAAGAGAAGAAAAGATAAACCTTCAAGACACCCTTTTATCTTTTGAAATCTCAAATACAAGAAAGTTGTATTTAATATTGTTTCCAGATTTCAGAAGAATTGAGTGATATCTTCTTAGTAAATTTAAAGTATTTTAAACAAAATTTCAAAATGTATGTCTTAATAGTTTGCTGCAAAGATCAATATGCCAAATTGATATTTTTTTCCAAAGGTTTTTTTTTTATTTGCTGGGTCAAACTTTTGCATATGGAAGGTCAAACCCATTCATTCTAACTGCTACTTTCTAGTTAATAATCAATTCAGTTCACATTAATAATGAAAACTTTAACATGCAGATCCTCCTATGACCTTGTACTTGCCTGGGGAATCACCCAAGAATAGGATGAGAGAGAATTCACTACCTTCATTTCTTCTTTCAAAGACATTCTTGGGGATAACTATTAATTATAATAAATTAATTTTAATAAGTTGCCAAGGGAAGACTTATGCCTGGTTTGGTCTTATTAGCCATTTCCAAATAAATTCCACTTAAAAAGACAACTAGTTGTATCAAGAGATCAGTTACTTTCTACAAAACTAAACAAATTATTTAGCTTTTTATTTTTTTAGTAACTTCAAACTTACAGAAGAGCTGCAAGAATAGGACAAAGAATTTCTGGGTACTCATCACCCAGATTTGACAATTTTTAATAGCTTGACAGGTTTGCTTTAGCACTTGCTTTGTTCATCTGTTTCTACTGTCTCTATCTACAGAATCTGTCATCTATCTATTTTTGTGTATATATGTGTTTATATAGAAAGACATTCTCTTTCATAACTAGGAAATCTAACATTAATACAATATTATATTATTAATATACTGTCCATATTCAAACATCATCAATTTCCTGGTAATGATCTTTCTGGAAAATTTCACCCTACTATGGAATCACTCACTTCATTTAGTGGTCACATTTCTTAATCTCTTTTTATCTGAAAAGTTTTTCAGACTTTCTCCACATTAATATTTTTAAAAACTATTATCTACTTGTTTTCATAGTGTAGCCTCCAATTTGGATTTCTATGAATGTTCCTAATTATTTGATCAAAGTATGTATTTTTGGCAAGAATACTTAATAAATGATGATGATGTGTCCTCACTGCATCACATCAGGGGGCTCATAATGAGAGTTTTCTTATTAGTAATGTTAATTTGATCACTGGATTCAGGTGATGCCTATTAGCAAAACAAAATAAGCTACTAGAGGCAAAAAAGGGAAAATAATTGGATAAAATTTTAGAGTACTTCTGTGTGAGTTGTTTTCTTAACATTAAGTTTTCATCCTTAAGGACAAAATACACACCACACAAAATAAGGCAATACGTAGGCCTTGCTATGAAATAAAATCCCAAGGACTACATGGACTACATGATCTAATAAAAATAGCTTTGATTTATTTTGTGCACACTACCTGCAACATAGGGCTGGGATTTAGCTCAGTTGGTAGAGTGCTGCTCTGCAGTCTCTGAGGTCCCGAGTTTGATTCCCAGAACCACAAAAATGGGAGAAGGACGTGGCAACCCACTTCCAAGGCAATCCCGAAACAGCCATTGAAGACCCTATGAGGGTCGCTATGAGTCAGACTCGACTCAACAGCACCTAACAACAACAACAACCTGCAACATATTTTATACACATTATTTCTAAACTTTTTACAAGCCCCAGAGATGTTAATCTTAGGCTCATTTTGTACAAAGGGAAACAGAGGCAAAGGAACTCAGTGATTCTCTCAGGGTTTCATAGGTCACAGGTGGAAGGGACAAGATTTGAACCCCCATTTACCTAGATCTCCCCCTTGTCCTAACATATCATACTGAAATTCTTCTAAATGAAAAATCTGCCTCTAAAGGCTGTTGTTGTTAGGTGCCACCTAGTCGGTGTTCAACTCACAGCAACCCTACATACAACAGGCGCAACAGCATTGTTACTGCTTCTCTGCTATTCATAGGGTTTTCAATAGCTGATGGGTTTCTTTGGAGAGGGTGAGTGGGTTGCCATGTCCTTCTCCAAAGCCTATATCACCTGGTGTTCCCAGGCGGTCTCCCATCCAAGTACTAACCAGGCCCGAACCTGCTTAGCTTCTGAGATCTGGTAGGATCAGACGCCACAGTGGTACAGCTGCAGGCTGCCTCTATGGGCTAGCCAAAAGTAAATGTAAATGTTATTAAATTTTTCTCCATATAAAAAGGAGATTAACTTTAGAGGAGACTTCAATTAAAATGATAATTTTTAAAGTATTTTTAAAAGTAAAGACTGAAAATAGTGGACATCTGGCTTATCAGCATTAAGCAAGATTTGGTGTGTATACAGCAAACTTTTATTTACTATATATCTCCCTCTTTATTGCAGGCATTATTTTTCCTTTTCCATGTTCTTCTATTTAGGCTTATTATCTACCTATGTTCATACTTCTTTCTGGATATTTGAAAAACTCTCTTTCTTATTCTGATATCTTCTTTTTTCATAATATTTTTCCATCTTTTCAATGTTTTCTTCTTTCCATAATATTACCATAGCTAATTGAATCTAGTACATTGATGATAGTCTTAAAGGATCAGTCTTGAATCCTATGATAGTTAGCAATTCCATTTATAGTTTAAATGATGATAATTAAAACTAATCCCAAATTGGGTAGAGTGGCTACAATCTAGGAAAATTGCATTAAAACCCAAACTGACAAGATAGAAAATGAATGGATAAGAATAAAAGATGCTTTGTGAGATTCCAGTCATATAATTACTTTAGGGAAGAAAAACTATCTGTTCAAACACAAGGTAGTACAGGATGTACTTTATCCAAGTACATAAGGAAAGAATAGAAAAGAATAGAGGATTAGAGCAAGTCTCATTCTAAAACTAAATCAAGAATGTAGCACTTTAAGATAAGTATAAGCCAGGTGGGGTGGCACATGCCTATAATCCCAACTACTTTAAGAGATGGAGGCAGGAGGATCAAAGGTTCAAGGCCAGAGGCAGCCTGTGTAATTTAGTGAGACCCTATCTCAATTTAAAAAATAAAAAGGGGTTGGGAGTACAGCTCAGTGGCTGAGAGTTTGCCAAGCACTGTGAGGCCCTGAGTTCAGCCACTAGTATCATGAGAAAAAAGTCTAATACTGTTATGTATGAACAATGTAAAATTTACAATGAGTTCATTCTTCCTTTGTTCTCATCATTGGGTAGGTTTTAGTTACATTTCTATTTTGGCTTTTCACACTTAAAAATGTGTGCATTTTAAAGAAATCTTAGAAAAATAAGTGTTCAATAGGTATATTATAAATTAATTAGTGATTCTAGGGAAAGTTAACCAGAATCTTCAAAGGCTATATAATCAGACCTATAAAGACATACTTAAGAAATTGAGCTTACTGGTCTACTATGCATTTCAGAACTATTAAATAGGACTGTAATAAAGCAGAAGACTTTTCATATAATGCCATGGAAATATTACTCACAGAATCAAAGACTATTTGGACTATGGGATCTAATTATATGATATAATTTGTTGCAATAAATAGATACAAATGGATACAACTTGCTAAGCACTTCATTATTATTTCCAAACCTTACATGATCCTGAAATGAAATAATATTAGCTCTAACTTCTAATGTCTTTCATTAATAAGAATTTTATTTTTTAATCAATAGGTACTGACTTTAAAAAGCAAATGCCTACTGGAGAAAAATGTCTTTTTAATCATTCAAATCTAACCAAAAAATATTTCATCAGATAACCACTTTGCTCAGGGATTTAGCTCAGTTGATGGAGTGCTGCTCTGCTCTCTCTGAGGCTCTGGGTTCTATCCTCAGCACCCCAAAAATGGGAGAAGGACAGGACAATCCACTCCAGATGCAATCCTATTACAATCAGCCATGGAAACCCCTATGAATAGCAGAGAAGCACTGACATAGTGCCAGGCATGGCATGGTGTCGGGGAGTGTTTCATTCTGTTGTGTATAGGGTCGCTATGAGCGAAACCAGCTCAAGGGCACCTAACAATAACAACAAAATTTTGTTGTTCTGATAGGGAATCGGAAAGGGATAGAATAATTTGAGGGTACTGAGGTTTCATGGGCAGCCAGTTTGAATGGGCATCGAAGTAGGATTACTGTCAGTTAAAAGGCATGGCGGGCTCTTATACAATTTGTTACTACTACAATTGCCATTTGTTCAGGAATTTCATATGGCAGCAACCATTTTACTGAATATCATCTGCCAGAGAGTTTGGGAGGCCTCCCTGGTGATCCAGTTTCTGTCTAACTTGTCCCAGATGGCAAAGCAGGCAGAAACAGAGAATAAACAGTAGGAATAATATATGGTAAATGCAAAGACGAACTTCCTAATTATAAAGACTAACCAGAATTAGCTACTTAAAGAGGGAATTTGTGAAATTTCCATCCTGAAAGAAGTAATTATCTCACAGGAAGAAGTTCTATGATAGAGAAAAGCTCTGTGGACCACTTACTCTGGATTGGAGATGAGTAGAGACAGTAGGATAAGACAAGCTTTGCTTTGAGTGAGAAGCAAAGGAGGTTTTTTGTTTGTTTGTTTGTTTGTTTGTTTTTACTATTCATTTCTGTCTAAAGCAAAAATAGACACTATTACAGAGCACTTCTATTCTGAAAAGCATCCAGTAAACAAACCATCTGGAGAACCTTATGGTTCAGGTGTCAGAAGAACTGATTTCTTCTTTTAATGGGGCCACTTTTCATAATTGTTTTGGATAACACAAGTACTTCCAACAGTGAATTGGTAAACAGTAGGCTAATTTGGTGTAGCCTGCAGCTATACCACTGTGGCATCCAATCCCTTCAGATCTCAGAAGCTAAGCAGGGTCAGGCCTGGTTAGTACTTGGATGGGAAACTGCCTGGGAACACTAGGTGCTATAGGCTTGGGAGAAGGACCTGGCAATCCACTCCCTAAAAACCATCAGCTATTGAAAGCCCTATGAATAGCAGAGAAGCACTAACAATACTGTTTCGCCTGTTGTATGTAGGATTGCTATGAGTTGGACACTGACTTGATGGCACCTAACAATAGCAACAACAATCTGGTGGAATTTCATACTCCTAACATAAGCCTTTAAGATTTCTCTAAACTTCTACATGGCCCTCAATAAGTTTGTAAGAATACGACAGGAAAAAGAAAAAGCTGGGGAAAATACAGGCAGGTAGCCCAGGAAAGCACAAGCACCTGAATTCTGCACATTGAGTTCATGAATGATTATCCCACTGCCAACAACATCCTTCTCACCATGAAAACATTAACAATTATCACAGCATCCCCTTGTTTCCTTATTAAAATGTGAATGCCTATGGTATCCTAGGCAAAGAATCAAACTAACCCAACAATTTCACACTTTATTCTCATCTGAAATCACATTAATAATATTGTATCTCAGCTTCCACATATGTAAAATTGGTGTGCTATATGAGGTTGAACTACCTCCATGATGTGTTAAGTCTCTTTCAATTCTAAAAGTACGTTTCTGTGTTTTTCCAGGCTGGCAGTGCTGTTTATGGACTAGAGAGTCAGATCTTAACTCTGGATTCTATTTTTTTTTTTTTTTTTCGGTACTGGGGGTTGAACCCAGGGCCTTGTGCTTGCATGCTCTGCAAGTGCTGAACCACTGAGCTGCACCCCCAGCCCATTATTTTTTTTTTTACTTTTTGAGACAGGGTCTCGCCAAGTTACGCAGACTGTCTCTGGTCTTGAACTTGTGATCCTCCTGCCTCCACCTCCCAAGCCGCTGGGATTACAGGCATGTGCCACCGCGCCTGGGGCTGGATTTTCTTATTATTGAATTTGGGAAGGCTGCCTAACCTCCTTTGGAGCCAGCTTCCTCCTGTTATTGCTATCCTCACAACCTTCACATTGTGCACACTGAGTCTGTTTGCTTGTATATGAGATATTGTGGGTGGGAGTTGAGAACATATAATATCAGTGAAAAATGTCCAGCATAATGCCTCATAATGTCTTTCATAGGAGAACCTCAACAAAGTTAATCTCACCTTTTCTATTGTCACACATAACTTCCAACGAAAACCAAGAACAAAAGTTGGGAAAATTGTTGGGGCTATGCTTTAGAGTTTGATATAGGCCTGGCATTACAACATTTTACTTTTCATCATTTATCACTCATTATAAACAAAACCAGCCAGCATGTATGTTAACTGTCTGGGTTCCCAAAGTCAAGAGTCAAAATAAATACATGTGAACTTGACCAGAAACTTCTGCTTTTACCAGAAATATAAATAGCTAGGTCAAATTTCCATATAAAACTTTATACAGGTCTGGAACTTTCTCTGGATATTTTGTTTGTATTATTAACAATATAAAATGTCCTTCTCAAACTAGAATCATGTATTTTTCTTGAAGTGCTTTTTTTCTTTTTAACTGCATATCTTGAAAACAAAATGATCTCAGAAGGTTTGTGAGTTTTAAAATGTGGGATATGCTAAGCGGTATAGGAATTTTAGAGTCTACCCTTATTTACATTACCATGACCCCCAAATTACAAAATTAATCTACATTTCTTCAGCCTTTGTAGAAATCCATTCAACATTACATTCTTGGATTTCTGCCAAAGCCTGTGTTAAGATGACCATGTGAGAAACATTTTGACATCTTTCATGGAATTGCAATTTGATTACACTTCTGTTTGTTTAATGTCCTTCGTAAGATACGTATTGCAAGTTTTTCTTAAAGTTTAATACTAGACAATACAATATTTGTTTTGTTCAATTAGTATATTTTGTTTTAGTAGTTAACAAGAACAATGCAACTTATAGTTCTCCTTTTACGAAGAAATCCAGAGTCAAGTTTTCTACTCAGTTTTAACATTTAATCATGTTTAAGTTCCCAAGTTAACTATACATCATTCATATAGCTTTTGTTCCAGCTAGTCTATTCACAAACTGGCTTTTTTTCTTGTTTGTTTTTTAAATGTGCCTCCATGCTTTATTATAACTACTTCAAAAAATTCTTAGAAAGGATACAGATAAATAATTGTACATCATCCAATTAAAATAAAAATTTTCTTCTCTTTAAATGACATTCTCATGCAGGTATATCATGTCCTTTGAAGAGTAAAGGATCATTCCTCTTGACTAAGCCTTAGTGTTCTGTAAACGTCAGAAAGGCTTCACTCTGGAAACCACTGTGTGCAAATTAGAGCTCCCACATATCCATAAACAAATATTTGAACAATACTCTTTGGTTCTAATAAAATTAGAAGTCAAATCTTCCTGCAGGAACTATTATCTACGAACTCTGAATTGGCTAGGTAGGTGTAAGAGAATATCAAGCATTCCTATCAGTGTGAGAAGTATAAACGCAAGAATAAAAATGGGAAGTAAATGTCCTCAGACTGCTGCCGTCAGGTCATTTTTAGGCACTGTAAAATAAACGAGCCCTTTTCTAGGTCAGTTCCGTGTGTACTATGGAAGAAGACCAGCTCTAAAATTAATATTCTGCTAACTGATCATTTCATGAAAATTGAGAAGGAATGATCAAGTAACAAAGATGAATGAATTACTATCTCCTCCTTTTTGGCTTTTTATTCAGGAACCCATGTTATTTAAGCAATTCTATTCTTACAAGGCCTGCAGATGTACCACTGTGGCATTGGATCCCATCAGATCTCAGAAACTAAGCAGGGGTGGGCCTGGTTAGTACTTGGATGGGAAACTATTTGGGAACACCAGGTATCGGTTGGTGGGAAAAGAACCTGGCAACCCACTCCCCCAAAACAATCAGCCATTGAAAATCCTATGAATAGCAGTGAAGCATGATAATTGAGTATTCTCTGTTGTACATAGAGTCATTATGAGTCAGACACTGACTTGACAGCACCTAACAACAGCAACATTCTTATAAGAGGGCTGGGGTGTAGCTCAGTTGGTAAAGTGCTTGTTCTGCACACTCTGAGGCCCTGGGTTTACTCCCCAGCACTGCAAAAATGGGAGAAGGACCTGGCAGCCCGCTCCCGAAACATTCAGCCATTGAAAACCTTATGAGTAGCAGAGAAGTAATGACCTAGTGCCAAGCATGGCACAGTGTGGGGAAGTGTTTCCTTCTGTTCTTCATACCATTCCTATGAGTCAGACCCAACTCCACAGCACCTAACAACAAGTCTTACAAGAGGAAGTCAATCATACCCCCAACTTACAAAATACTTAAAACAAGTATATTTGCTGAGAGAAGCATACCTATGGGACATTACACAAAAGATATGAAATCAATACATTCTGCTAGATTACCAGGTACAAACTGGGATCAGTTTAGCTCACATAAATAATTTCATGAGTTGGGCATGATTATGCATGCCTGTAATGCCAGTGACTCAGGAGGCAGAGACATAAGAATCACAAGTTCGAGGCCAGAGGCAGCCTGTGTAACTTAGCAAGACCCTGTCTCAAAATCAAAGACAAAAAATGGACTGGGGGTGTCCTTCAGCGGTAGAGCACTTGCAAAGTATGTTCAAGGACCTAGGTTCAACCCCTCAGTACTAAACAAAGCAGAAGACAAAGAAGAAAGGGGAGGAAGTGGAGGAGGAACAGCAGCAGCAGCAGCAGCAGCAGCAGCAGCTGCTCGGACAGCATTGTACCAGTATCCCCACATGTCAACACCTGTTGTAGGTAAGAAATGGCTGCTGCTCCCTTTAGTTAGAGGGGAGGCTCCTGGGGTCACAACACACACACACACACACACACACACACACACACACACACACACACACACACACAATCATCTCATAGCCCACCAGGCAGAAATACATTTGTGACTTCTACAGATATTCTAAAATCGCTCAGCCCAGCAGAGAATTGAATGTCAGAATTGCATTACGCTACTGCCACTCTAACGTCAATATTGCTTTTCCTGATTCACTTTGGTGGCTGTCATATTTAGAGACATTATAAAATAGCCTTTAAAACTGTATTTGGCTATTTTGAGTGTAGATAACATGTGTTTTGTTTTGTTTTGGGTTGTTTTTTGTTTGTTTTGAGACAGGGTCTCAGTGTGTAGCCCAGCCTGGCCTTGCACTCCTGTCTCATCCTCCCAAGTGCTGGGATTACAGGCATGTGCCATCACGCCTGCCTAATAACATGTTCTTTACAAGATAGAACCTTCTATGAAGACATTTAGAAAAATTTTCTTTTGGCTTCCTTAAGAGTACTAGTTATGCTTGTCCAAACTGATTTGTTTGCTTTTCTTTCATGGTAGCTTGTGTATTTTATCAGCCTGTTCTCTTCTTACTGATTGCTAGAAAATCTAAAGTCAAATTTGTACTTCATTCTTAGCAACTATATAGGGCTTAATGATACATGTGCACTCTAGCCTACATTTCCTACTACTGCAATCCTTTGTTTCAGCCTTCTCTCTCACTTTATTTACAAAGTAGTATTTATTATATCTTAATAGCTTGTTGTTAGGTGCCGTGGAGTCTGGTCTGACTCATAGCAACCCTCACAGGGTTTTCAATGGCTGATTGCTTCGGGATTGCCTTGGGAGTGGATTGCCACATCCTTTCCCCATTTTATACCTTAATAGAGGAAAGTAAAAAGAAGACAGCAAAAATGAAATATGTAGAGAATTCTTCTTGATATTTGGTTTTTAGAGGTAAATAATAAAAAGCTATATTTAGAAAATTCAAATAGCACAGAGGGTAAGTAAAAATCTTCCTCTTCCCCTCTAATCCCTTTTCCCAAAGGTAACCACATGAAGACACAAGCACAGAAACATAAATATGTGTATTTACATATCAGAATATAGACACATTAATGGGAGAAGGACCTGGCAATCCATTCCCAATGCAATCCCGAAACAGTCAGCCATTGAAAACCCTATGAGGGTCGCTATGAGCCAGATACTGACTCCATGGCACCTAACAACAACAACAACAACATATAGACACATTATCAAAGCAGCAAAAAAGAAGTCCCTTTTCAAATACTTAGTAGTGTTTTCCTAAACAATGTTATTTTCGTTTCCTTCTTTCTTTCCTTCCTTACTTCTTTCATTTCTTTCTTCTTTCCTTCCTTCCTTCTTTCCTTTTTCTTTGCGAAAGGTCTTGCTGTGTAGTCCAGGCTGAACTCAAACTTGAGATCCTCCTGCTTCAGTCTTTCAAGTAGCTGGGGATACAGGCATGAGCTACACTAGGCCCAGCAAAGAATGTTATTTTCTCACTCTGGATATTCTAACTATTTTAAATAATTGGCATTACTAGATTTTTTTCAAGTTGAAAAAAAGACTTCACAAAAACATTATTTATATAGCCATCAGGAAAATAAAAATATTGACTAGTTATTTGATGATACTGAAGTTACTGCTGAGTTTTGGATCTGCAATAAAGTTATTGTGATTATGTTTAAATGGTTGAGTGTTTATCTTTTAGATGTAGGTAGTAAATACTTATAGATAAAATATGATACTCAAAATTTCAAATAATCTGAAGTATAAAGGAAACAAAATTGGCTAATTGATACTCTTTGAAGATAGGTAATAGATATATGTGGTTTATTTTATTATTCTATTTGTATATACCTTTGAAATCTTCCATAATAAAAAATTTAAAAACTTCACAGATACTATATTTACTTAAAATGTGGTAAAAGAGGATTTTGAAAATATTGCTTTCCTGAATACAATTTTAATATTACCCAAGAAAATTATGAAGAATTTCTCATATTATAGAAGATACTATTTAAGATCCCAGCTTGCAATTGTTTCTTAAAACAGTTTTATTGAGATATAATTCATGTACCATTAAATGTATGCCTTTTAAAGTGTATTCCTCCATGATTTTAGTATTTTCAGAATTGTGCAACGACCAACACAATCTAATTTTAGAACAGTTTCTTCATCCCCAAAAGAAACCTTGGGCCTAGCAGCCCAGAGCGCAATTTGATTACAGAGTCATGGCACTGTGATCTGGCTCTTTCTTTCTTTATGGCAATACAAGGAGAGCCTCCATTCTGCACAGATGTCTAGTTATCTTTAAGCACTCGGCCTAGCCTATCAGAAGATTAGGATCTCATTTGTGGACAATACCATTTTTCTCATATCTATTCCATCCACAGTATAAGAAATACAATCATATTCTACAATAGGCTGCAATGAGTGCTTCCAAGTATGGAGTCCTTGAAAGAGGATTCTGTATTCTCATCTGCTACTGTTGGGTGTAACCATATGTCATGCTTTGGCCAATGGAATGTCAGCAGACAAGGTATACATCATGTCCAAGTAGAAGCTTTAAAGACATTAGACATTCTACCAGCCCTTTCATTTTCATTTGGTTTAAAATGTCAACCTTAACTTTACTTGTGAATGTGACTATAAGTGATCGTGTATTTATTTAGTAGCTTGATTGAGGGGACAAGGGCTGTGAGAGGGTGTTTTTATGCCTTTCTCATTGAAAATGAAGGAAGTCACATTTTCATTCTGATTCTACTTCCTGTTTACAGACTACAGATGGAATATCAATATGATGTAGAAACACCTTATATATTCTTTTCCTTCCACTTTCATGAACAGGATATAACATAGGGAGATTCTTACTTAGTCTTGGGATGTTTGAATGCTTATGTATGGACAACTACAATAACAATTAATTTCAGAATAAATTGGTACAACTTTGTGGAAGGTAATTTGGTAGTTGAACCCCCAGGGTCTCACATATGCTAGGCAAGTGCTCTACCACTGAGCTGTAAGCCTAGCACTTTTATTTTTTGTTTTGAGACAGGGTCTCACTAAGTTGCAAAAGCTGCCTCTGATCCTGAATCTGCAATCTTTCTGCCTCAGCCTCCTGAGTTGCTGGGATTATACCTTTCAATAAGAGCGTTGGTTAAATAAATGATGGTACATCCATATTGTGAAATGCTGTACAACCTTTAAAAGACATAAATTAGTCTTTCAGTTAAAGATAACAATTCAATTACACTAAAACTTCATTAAGACATTAAAGGAAAAAAGTAGCATATAAATCCACAATAACAAAGACAACAAAAGCAGACAGAAAGAACAAAAGATTTTAACAGATTTCTAATGAAGACAAAAGAGAGGTAACCCATGAAGAAAACATAGCTTATAGTAAGAGAAATGAATAAAAAAGGAGCCAGATGCCACCCAAAAAAAAAAAAAAACCCACTATAGGGCATGCTATGGTTTAAAGGTCTATCCGCTCCAAAACTCATGTTGAAATTTATGTGTTTTGTTTGTTTGGCCGTTTTTTTTTTTTTTTTTTTTTGCAGTACTTGGGAGTTGAACCCAGAGCCTCACACATGCTTTTTGCAAGCACCCTATCACAGAGCTATACCCTCAGCCCATATTTGACTTTGTATTTTTGAGACAGGATGTAAATAAGTTACTCAGGCTGCCTCTGGCCACAAACATGCAATCCTCCTGTCTTAGACTCCTGAGTTGCTGGGATTACAGGCATATGCTACCATGCCCAGCTTTTGTGTTGAAATTTAATTGTCACTGTAACAGCATTAAGAGATGGGACCTTAGGGAGGTGATAACTCTCATGGATGGGATTAATGTTGTATAAAAGGGCAAGTTTGGGTTGGGGGTGAGGCTCAGTAATAGAGGGCTTGCCTAGTATGTAAGAGGCATTGGGTTTGAGCCACAGCTCTGAAAAAAGAAAAAAAAATTGCAACTTTGTCCCCTTTGTGCTCTTGCCCTTCCACATTCAGCCATAGGATGACATAGCAAGAAAGCCTTTGCCAAATGTGACTGCCTTGAGCTTGGACTTCCCAGCCTCCAGAGCTGTGAGCCAGCAAATTTCTGTTCACTATAAATTATCCAGTCTCAGATATTCTGTTATAGAACCCAAAATACCCTAAGACAGGGTAAGAAGCAGTTAAGCCTTTCATCTACTCTTTCTTTGGAAGCAATTTGAACGTATCTCAAATATATTCAACAAAATGAAAAGATAAACCAAGAAATATAGGAGCCAACAAACAGTTCAGAGAGATTCTGGGATTCTGGTTCTATAGGAAGCTTGAAGCAACCAATTCTGACAGAGATGTCTGTGATGAAATTTTCAAGAAAAAAACTGGTTTTCAATTATTTAACTATTATGTTGGGGTATTGGGGGAAAATAATTGGAATATGATAAATGAGGGGAAAAGATAATCAGAAACTCCAAGAAAAACAAAACACTATAAGAAAAAACAACTGTACTCATAGGACGCTGCTTGGCCTTACAAGGAACACTGCTTATATAACATAATAATGGGAACACTGACTTTATATTTAATCAAATGAAGTGAGCTAAGTCTATTGGGTACACAGAGGAAAAACAAAAAGGGGCAGGAATATAAGAATGTTAAGTCTGTATCTATGATGTCAAGGAGTAAATAAAGACTGAGGTGATTTCAAAATACGCATACCAAATTCTTTGATAATCCTTCCTTCAAGTGCTAGAAACTAATTTCCCTATTTCTGGGTGTGAGCTAGACTTAGCGGCTTACTTGTGACCAACAGAATAATCCAACCTTGGAGACAAGGTCATAAAAGGCATTGCAGCCTCTTCATCACTTGTGCTCTCTTAGACAACTTGATATGGAGAAATTGAGGGCTCTGGCCAAGAGCCAGTAGGAAGTTGAGGTCTCCTGCTAGTATCCAAATCCGTGAGCCATCTTGAAGGGGGTCCTCTACCCTCAGCCAAGCCTTCAGATACTTGAATCCCTGAGCCAGATCCCCCATAGAAACTGTGAGATAATAAATGATTGTTGTTTTATGATATTGTATTGTTAGGCAATTTATCACACAGCAATAGAGTACTTATATGAACTTTTAAACCAATAAATGAAGAAAAAGCATTAGTATATTAGGTGATTTTGGAGGTATTTATCAAAAAACCCAACTGTTTGTTGAGAACTCCTCAGATAGGGCACGGAGGGGCAGGAGTACTGTTTTTCATTATAAAACTTCTGCTACTAATTTATTTTTAAAACCACATGCAGATATTTTATTGGTTAAATTTTTAATTGTGAAAAGATGTAGATTTATGGGTTGAAAATTTTTAAAACTCTATGTGTTTCATATATTTAGAAACACTTTCATTTACATACATGTGTCCATGTACAAATATATACACATACACACATATGCATGTATATGTTGTGGTTGTTGTTAGGTACCATCGAGTCAGTGTCTGACTCAGAGTGACCCTATGTACAACAGAAGAAATACAATTGTCCAGTGCTTCTCCACTATTTATAGGGTTACAAAATACTATTATCCAGTGATTCTCTGCTATTCTTAGGGTTTTCAATGGCTGTTTACTTTTTGGGAGTGGGTTGCCGGGTCCTTCTCCCAAGCCTACAGCCCCTGATGCTCCCAGGTGGTTTTCCATCCAAGTACTAACCAGGTCCAACCCTGCTTAGCTTCCAAGATCTGACAGGATCATTTATCACAGTGGTACACCTGTAGGCACGCATGTATATAAACAAATGAATATTTGTATGTATTTATAAATGTATTTTTGAAAACAAGTTGAAAGATCTGAAAAAAATCTAATTAAAAGATAATTGGAGGAAAGTTTAAGAAATTTTATCCCTTTATGTATTTTACATTTTTTTTTACTTTGAGTGTATTTTACCATACTTTGCTAATTGAAAATATATGTACAAAGTGGATGATCATTGGCATGATCTAAACAATCTAAAAGCTCTAAAGAAGAATTCTTTTGGTTAAAGCAAATAAGCTAACAATAAATCAAGAAGATACATGTAATGAAAGAAAGTCTCAGGACAGATGCTTAAAATTTTTTTCTATAAAGACCAATGAATCTTTCATAATAAAAGACACTTGTATAGTGGCTACGAGCACTGCTTCTGTAGATCTAGACTGCCTGTGTTTGAATCCCCAGCTTTGCCATGTACAACCTGGATGATCTTGACTTCTCTGTGCTTCTGTCTTGTCATTTCTAAAGTAGGGATGAGGATAGTAGGACCTGTCTCAGAGTATTCTTGGAAGATAAGATAATTTATATAAAGCACTTAACACAGTGCCTGGCCAAGTACAACATAAGCATTACTGAAAAGTATGTTCTGAGTGGCCTCAGTACCAACCATATAAGAAATTGTACTTGAAGTCAGCTGCTCTGACATAATCATTACGCCAGAATTTACATGGAAGAGAGAGACATGAGAACAGCACTTTGATTCCGTGAATGCACAGCAAACTCACTATTTTTATATAAGTAAATCTGAGGGGATGTGGGGGAATTCCAATAGAGTTCATGTTCTTCAACTTTTATTACATAACAAACACATTTCTACTTAGATAGTATATTTGTTTAGATAGTATAATGCTTAGTATAGGGAGGGGAGATGACCAGCCACTGCTTAGTGCTACCTGTTTTGTCATATTGGGCAAATAATTTTAACATCTTCAGGACTCAGTTTCCTCATCTGTAAAATCAGGAGGTTGAACTATATAATTTAAGAAGTCTTACCCAACAAAAACAAACAAAAGAAAAAGAAAAAAAAAAGAAAGAAAGAAACTTACCTAGTTTTCAGATTCTATAATTCTGGTATTTTGTGAAATCTAAAACTCAGATGTCTGCAGCCATAGTACCCTGACATCCTATCCTGCCTGATCTCCGAAGCTAAGCAGGGTCAGCCAGTTAGTCCTTGGATGGGAGATTGCCTGGGAATACCAGGTGCTGCAGGCTAGGGAGAAGGACCTGGCAACCCATTCCTGAAACAATCGGCCATTGAAAATCCTATGAATAGCAGAAAAGCACTGACAATAGTGCTGGGTATGGCACAGTGTCAGGGAGTGTTTTGTTCTGTTGTACATTAGGGTCGCTATGAGTCAGATCTGACTTGACAGCCCCTAACAACAACAAAACTCAGATGAGGGCTAAGGATGTCACACAGTGATAGAGCATTTACCTAGCATGTGTGAGGTTCTGGGTTTGATCCATAGCACTGGGAAAGAAGAGAAGGGAAGGGAAGGGAAGGCAAAGGAGCCTCAGATAAAGAACGATTAGAGGAGATGTTTATCAATTGTGACTTGAGAATGTAATTTAGACAAATTTTGGATTAAAAAAATACTATTTGATATCTTCATTAACAGAAAGGAATAGTATTGTGAATCATCCAAGGAGGCATAATTTTAAAGTAATTTATATTTAACTTTGCAATATCTTAAACTCTGAGATTATTTTAAAGCAAATAGGATACTTCTTATGATGTTTTATTCCAATATTTAAATTACTCTCTGTTCTCTAAGTGACATCTGTGGGCAATATGATAAATCTTGCCAGCAACTGAAAATGTTTGGAATAAAATTAAAAATGTAGAAAATTAAAAGTTGATGTAACCCAGAACTTTCTTACCAAAAACAGAAAAATCTTGTTCAGCATTGAAAACATGGCCGTGAGTATATAGGCAACAGTTTACGGTGACTAAGAGCAGAAACTTTACTGCCGGTTAGTCTTGAGGTACCTTTTATAAGGTATCTAAGCTCTATGAATCTCAGCTGCCATATCTGTAAATTGAGAATAAAAAAATACTGACTTTGTAGTAGGTGATATGAGATTAAATAAATAAAGCACACAATATAGTACCTGGCATATAATGTTTGCTTCAAACAGTTGATTTCTTTCTTTTTATTACCCTCAAACAGCATATTTGCTGTAACACTGGTATATTACTTGATATGTTTTTATTTGAGGCATCATAAACTTATAGTTAAGAGTTCAGATTCTAAGAAAAAGTTCAGATTCTAAAATTTATATGGCTATGTTCAAATTTTAATTCTGCTACTTACAGACTGTGTAACTTGAAACCTAGAAAACTAAAATGAATGAAAATGAATTCATAGAGTTGTTTGGTCAAATGGAATAATAGATTAGAAGTAAAAAACAGTTAACTACTATTATTATTTGTGAAGTTATAGAAACCAATCACCTAACATTACTTTTAGTGGCAGACCAACACAATGTAAGAGGCAATGTTCTCTTCCTAGTTTGTCACTGCTGCTGCCTTCTTTTGTTCTGCAAAATATCAGAAGGTAAGGATTAAATTCATTAGGTCACATGATCCTTTCTATAAAGGGACCATAATAAATATCATTGAAGAAACATTTCAGAGGCTGTTTATCACAAAGATTTTGTTATTTTTTAAGCAATGAACCCAAGAATATTTGTTCTGCTTCCATTTTTAATCTAATAAACTTACTTATAGCAATAGAAACACAAAGAGCTGGCCCAAGGACATCAAAAGAAACTTCTCAACAGGAAAATCTTGACACTAGCACCAACTTTCTTTCTAGCTCTAATTAATTTTAAAACCTCATCACACTGGCAGCATTTTCTTTGAAAATGATAACCTTTACCACATCAAATGCAAAAAAA
>VMDO01014463.1:50000-54513 GCA_007922755.1 Pedetes capensis | reverse complement strand
CCATTTCTCTTTAGTTTATCATTCCCAGCATAGTAGACCATATGACTGTCTGACTCAAAATGGCCTATGCCGGTCCATTTTAGCTCACTGATGCCTAGAATGTCAATGTTTATGCGATCCATTTCTCTTTTAACAATTTCTAATTTGCCTAGATTCATACTATGTACATTCCATGTTCCAATTATTAATGGATGTTTACAGTTGTTTCTCCTCATTTTGAGTCATGTCACATCATCATGTTTAGCACCCTGGGGTTTTACTCCATTTCTGTCATCAAGGTAGACTCTACTTGGAGGAGGCAACTCTTCCCCAGTAGTCTTTTGAGTGCCTTCCAACCTGGGGGCCTCATTTTCCGGCACTATATCTGACAGTGTTTCTTTGCTATCCATAGGGTTTTCAATGGCTAGTTGTTTCGGGAGTGGCTCGCCAGGTCCTACTCCCTCAAAGTTCCATAGCCTCCCAAAATAGCACCATCTACTGGGGACGCAGCATTCAAACACATGACCTTTGTGGGACTTTTCAGATTCAAAATATAAGTTTCCAAAATAAAAGCAGAAATACAATAGTCTTCATATTTGAGGAAATGGACAGTTTTCAGAGGCTGAACAATTATTTGAATATAAATATTAGCCCTGAAAGTGAAGAAACACAAAAATTAGGATAACTACGAAGCTATAGTACAGCTGTGATACACTGCCTCAGGGGCAGAAGCAAAGTATCCACATTTAAATTAATACGGCTTCCCTTTGAATCTAATCATTTTATAAGGTGCCAATTCTCCCCTACCAGAGTTTTTAGAGGATTTCTACATTCAATGATAGAAGAAAGGAAGAAGTTGTAAAAATAATAAAAGAGACAATTTATTTTTAATTCTTGAAAGAAACTTCTTAACAAATCAGGGGGGCTGGGATTTAGCTCAATTGGTAGAGTGCAGCTCTGCCATCTCTGAGGTCCCAAGTTTGATTCCCAGTACCACAAACATGGGAGAAGGACATGGCAATCCACTCCCAATGCAATCCCAAAACAATCAGCCATTGAAAACCCTATAAGGGTTGCTATGAGCCGGCTATGACTCAACAGCACCTAACAACAACAACAAGAAATCAGGGGAGATGCCCATTAGAACATTGCTTTCTACTTGATCTCAGAATATTCCAGAAAGATCTCACTACACTTTATTCCAAAACCAGAAATTCTGCCAACTAGGATTTTAAGGGACATAGATCCGTTTAAGCCTGCAGCTATACCACTGTGGAGTCAGATCTCAGAAGCCAAACAGGATCAGACCTGGTTAGTACTTGGATGGGAGACCACCTGGAACACCAGGTACCATAGGCTTTGGAGAAGGACCTGGCAACCCACTCCCAAAAATCAATGAGCCATTGAAGACCCTATGAATGGCAGAGAAGCACTAATAAAATAGTGTTTCACCTGTAGGGTCACTATGAGTCAGATACCAACTCCACAACACCTAACAACAACAATGGATCCTTTTAAAAATGCAAGTGTCACTGAGATTTCCTTCACACATTAAAGTGGTCTAATCCATAATAATGAGAAAACGGGAATTTTTATGGGGAAGGGGAAAGCTGGGTTTTATTCAGTCATAGACTGAAACTAAAGTCCTATCTCTCAAACTGTACAAAACTCAACTCAAAGTGGATCAGAGACCTGAATGTAAGATCTGAAACTCTGAAACTATTAGAGGAAAACAGCTGAATTGATCAAACAGCTAACATGTCAAACATTGTTCTGGGCACTGGGAATATAGGGGAGAAGAGAAGGAACAAAGTGCTAGCCCTCATGAAGCCTAATTTCTTTTGGAGCACAAAGACAATAACAAAGTAAAGGGCTCCCTAGCAAGATAATGTAAGGTAATGTCTTGTTGTTGTTATTGTTAGGTGTCATTGAGTCAGGTCCAACTCATAGCGAGCCAATGTACAACAGAATGAAACACAGCCTAACACTGTGCCAGGCCTAGCACTATATCAGTACTTCTGTGCTAATCATAGGGTTTTCAATGGCTGATCGTTTTAGGATTACTTCAGGAGTGGGCTGGCAGGTGCTTCTCCCATTTTTGTGGTGCTTGGGATCAAACCCAGGACCTCCAAGAGTGCAGAAAAGCACTCTACCAACTGAGCTAAACAATAGTAGGGACTATGAAATACAAAGAGGATGAAGGATTCAAGAGAACTTCTGGAATCTGGCATGCTTTTAAATCACTGTTTTCTTCTTATGCTGAGCAAGAGAGGGAGGAAAATATCGCCTAGATGCTCATTGCCACAAAATCATGGTCTTAAAAAAAAATCAGAAGGTATAAATAAGTCTGTAAGTGATATAGAATGTTATGTTCTCCCTTCACTGGATCCAAATAAAGTAGAACACTTGTCTTCTCCTTTCCTCAAGGGAAACTGAAGACATGCATGGCTTGGTTTTCACTACTGTATTCCTTTGCTAGTGTACGCCTGCCTGCCACTTAATACATGGCCAATGAATATTTGCTCTTTTGTTAACATAACTATAAGGAGTCTGTTATAATTCCTATTCATAGTGAGGATCTATCACTTTTATTTTTAATCACTAATCTTTTATTGTCTATTACTGAAGTTTTAGCAACTAGTCAAATGAGTACAGGAAACCTCAGGAACTGCCTAATTAATTCCCACTCAGGTGCTCCAGGCCAAAAAGCTTTCACTTCCTGTCCTCCTTTGACCTCCTACCTGCACCAGCTATGAGAGACGGGCCCCACTGTGCATGATCATTCACTTCGTACTCTACTCTACAAACCTTTCACTGAAAAAGGAATGTTGTTGTTGTTAGGTGCCATTGAGTGCAACTCATAGCGACCCTATGTACAACAGAACGAAACACTCCCTGATTCTGTGCCAGGCACACTATTTTATTTATGTTTAAGCCCATTGGTGCAGACACTGTGTCAATCCATCTGGTGGAGGGTTTTCCTTTTTTTCATTGACCTACCACTCTCCCAAATATGTTGTCTTTCTCCAGGGATTAGTCCCTCCTGACTACATGTCCAAAATACATAAGACATAGTGTAGCCATCCTTGCTTCCAAGGAGCACTCTGGTTGCACTTCTTCTGAGACTGACCTGTTGGTTCTTTTGGCAGCCCATGGTATATTCAATAATCGTCTCCAGCACCATAATTCAAAAGCATCAATTCTTCTCCTGTCTCCCTTGTTCAATGTCCAGCTTTCACAACCATATGATGCGACAGAAAATACCATGGCATGAGTCAGGCACACCTTCATCTTCAATGTGACATCTTCACTTTTCAATACTCTAAAGAGATCTTTTGCCACAGCTTTTTCCAAAGCAATGTGCCTTTTGATTTCTTGACTGCTGCTTCCACGTGGAAGAAGCACCCATGGAAAAAGGAACAGCCCTAGTTAATTTCTACAAGGTTTTCCTGACCCCTTTTCTTACACACTCAGGATAAAAACTGTCTGAGAATTTCCCCAAACCTTCTGTATGAAGATGAAGGTAGTAAAATGTGGAATTAGACCCCTCAGCTTCAACTCCAAAATATCTCATTTTCCTTCTGATGTCAAGAGAACCACATCTTTGCAAATACAAGGAACTCAGTCTAGTATATGACACTATTCCAGTGAGGAGTGATTCTGCTCAACAACCAATGCTCCAGTGGCTCTATGGAATCTAGGTGTAGCTTCCTAGACCAAAGCGATTTCTAAATCTTCATACTGTACCCACAGTGTTTGCTTGCTAAAGCATCAGCTGAAGTTATTTACCCCGTATCTTTTATCTCAGTTTTCTGGTTGTATTTTATCTAAGTCATCTTTACTTTAGTTGAGCTAAGCCTGTGGTTTTGCAAATTAAATCATTTGTGGGTTTCTGCATATGTCTCCTCTGAATGTTTACTAAGCTTTTTTTAAAAAAAAAATATAGTATGTCTGTTTTCATCTTTACAGCTGTGTGAGGGAAGATTTGTTTTGCTTAACGTTCTTTTAAACAAATCCAAGACTATTTAGAAAGATGTGTTTTAAGAAACCAAAACAATTTAAATGCTTTGTTGAAAATACATCTTTAGCTACTATTGAATCCCTTTAAAGTGTTCAGGTTTGTGCATAATGAAGAGATCATGGGGTTCATGAGTCTGGACTTTATACTTTAGGCAAAGGGGGTCTGTTTCATGATTCTAAATAAGGAAGTGATTTTTAAGAAAGGTAGGTTATGTGGCTAATGTAGAGAACGAGTAGGCAGAGTGAAAAAGCAAAGGGTACGTGCTAATTAAAAATCTATTGCAATGATCTAGGGAAAACATATGAACTTCTCAAGCTAATTGACTGAAGAGTAGTGACTGAATACAACAGAAATAACCAGATAGAATCCATGGGACTTGCTACACAGGTGGATGTAGGAGGTGAGGACGAGGGAGGACTTGCAGGTGATGACAATATTTCTAGCCTGGAACTCAATAGATGGTACTTCCATTGATCACCACCAGAGAGAGAGGAAAGGCACAGGCACTTGAGG